>BBSZ01000022.1:0-28713 GCA_000981365.1 Subanguina moxae | reverse complement strand
TTTGTATTGATGTTCACACTCCAACTTTTAATGCTCTTTCGATCTGCGTTAGCCGTTTTTTTGTGTTGAATAAAAATTGCTGAATAAAAACTATGTTTATCGTTTTAATCGTTAAGGCATTCAAGTACTTTTCATATCTCATAAATGAATCTCGTGATTATTTTTTTTTATTTTTTTTATTTTTTTTATTGAGTTGATGAGAGTTGATGGTGCGCATAATGTTAGTTGGTATTCAAAACGCTAGGAAATTACTCAGGTAATTGTTTACCGAATAATTAATTTTGAATACGGGGTAAATAATTACCCGGTAAATAATTATCCGGGCACATTTTTCAAAAATTAATTTACCCTGGTAAATAGAAAGTACCGGGCTAATATTTTACTTGAATACGGATTGGATAATTTTATTACCCGGTAAATATTTACCGGGTAATTCTAGTTTTGAATACGGGTCCTGGTTTCGGACATTTTTCTCCAGAGGGTTGATCAAACATTAAACAACAATAAAATCAAAAATTCCGAGTCGTTTCTGCTCACTCGTGCAATCAGCAGAAACCACATGGTTGGACTATGCCCGCTGTTTATGGGAAATTGTTTACCACTCAGGAAAAAGAACTATTTTTACATCAAATTAACACATTTTGTGCTTTCTCACGTTTTCACAGCCCATATTTGTCTCAGCCAAAACCATGTGCTTCTATATAAAACAATGTGATCAGTTAGTTAGAAGTGGAAATCAGCCAACAATAATAAATATGTCCATTTATCAATCAAAACAGGCAAGTAATATTTTCGAGTGATTTCCCAAATTGAGTGGCTTTTTCATACTTTATCTAGCATTCTGCAGTCACGTGAGATGGGGAATATCTCGTGTGGATATTAATACATTTTTATCTCTCCATCCATTAATCATGTGTATAATCGCTGAAGGGCCATTCACACGTCTCCCTTACTGAACCAGGGCAAAAAGTGCCTGTAGATGCATTCTCTGATCAAGAGTATTGCTCGGATTCATCTCGCAGGTATGTCTGTGCGCGTATCTCTAACTTTCAAGCCCCCAAAAAACGACCCCCATACGGGGACGACGGGGGCGATGGGGGTGACAGAGACGACGGGGGCTCGGGGGTTTGGAGTTGAGATGCGCACACAAACACAACTGAGACATAAATCACTGGAAAATAGCTCTGGATGCATGAAAATAGCATGCATGCCAGAGCTTCTTTCTTTGGTAGGTCCCTGCAAGGAATACTATGTACAAGATCTTCTTTTTTCCTACAGAGTGCCCTATTACTTGTCCCTTCCCCTCCCAATACAGCCCTCAACCTGTTTAAATAGTCTTTTTGTTTGTTTTTTCGGCATAAAATATACTTAAAAATGGTTTTTAATCACTTTTGTAAAAATTTATTATTTTTCGGGGGGGGGGGGGAATGAAGAATTTAATGGGTTGATCTTCATAAGTTGATCTTCATTTCATCCTCGTCGACAGTCTATTTTTTGTCTCTAACTATAACCAGTGATTGATACTTTCTAAAAGCGGAAATTTTCGATGAAACAAAAAAAAAGTGGGGTGGGAAGTGGTGACACGCTGAAATGCAATTTTGTTTCAATGCCAACAAATTTCTCATCCTTATTGTGCTCTCTATTGTTGGTTTGCTGCTATTATTGTCAACGAAACAAGGAATTGGTTAAAAGCGATCTTTCTCCCTGTTCCTTGCTGCCTACGTTGGAAAATGATCTTTTGCCTTGAAATGCAATAGTTAAGCGTCTGATGAAAAACAAAATAGGTTTAATGAGACGCAGAAATAATGGCTCTACCTCACATTTACAGACACAGCTTTTGTATCTACTGATGGCCATAAAAATTTTTCCGGTATACTTTTACTAGAGTTATTGGTACCGTATTCTCTCTAACAGAACCACACCTCCCCCTAATTCAAAATCGTGTCTTTGGCATTGTGTTTTTGGCCTATTTTTTCCAAACAAGTCTTAGGCAAGTTACCACCCAATTTATAGCTAAAAGAATAAACTACAATTTGAGTGGTAACTTGCTTGGGGTGGTTCTATTAAAGAGAATACGGTACTTCTGCTGTTTGATGGCGCACCCCAAAATTTCAATAATTTAACGGGAATTCAAAGAGTGATCTATGTCTCAGGTATGTGTGTAAACGCATCTCAAGCCCAAACCTCCAAGCCCTGTGCGCCGCTGAAGGAATTTCCTTCTCCAAACAAAATCAGATACATAACTTTTATAAAGTGCTCTTGGAGTGCCAAATTCTTTCTTGTGTCGTAACTTATACTTCCGGCAGACAGATTCAATAGATTGGGTGTTTGCTCCTGTCTTAGGGTCCACAAAATTGATCGAGTGATTTACGGTGAGATGTTGTGTTGGGAAAACGGGTGAATGGCCTTCAGAAAAAAGTGGCCCCTATTTATTTGATCTTTTTGAGTCGCAGCAACACTTGGCGTGATGGCTAGACTTATTCTACGGCTGATATGCCTCATGCTCCAAAATGAAAAGTTAAGGTATGCGTATTTTTTTAGATATCACCCTGGAATAGGTCTGCCCACCACGCCAGGTCTAAATATTTAGTCACTAATTTTGCATGTGCTACGGGTCCAGACCTAGAATACGGTAGCAATAGACAAAAAAGAGTCAGAATTTTTTTAACCAAAAGCTGAAAATTGGAACAAAAGAGAAAATTCTCAAGGGCAAAACAAAAGCACTACAGAAAAATACTACACAACCCAATATATGTGCTCAAGGGGGTAACCAACCAAAAAAGGTGGGAGTGATCACAACAAATTGATGTCTCTATTTTCGCTTAGTCGAGTTGCTGTCTGCACGAATAAACTATTTAGCCGGTGGTGATTATGACATTTTTGTGATGCTCACTGACTAGCAGTGGTTCATACTACCTAATCCAACAAAACACACAAGTCCAAATAAGGAAGGGACCAGCAATAGTTTACGCTCTCTCTTTTGAACATTTGTGTGTGTGCGTGTCCACAATCAACAACTTCTGCCGCTCACCAACTACGCCGTACTGATCGCCTAGGAAGAGGTCAGTGTTCCTAGGCAGAGACCAGAACAAAGACCAAAACAACATCATCTTTTAGGTGTGTGCACGTGCTACAGTCCCAAAAAAACTTTGTTTGTTTGTTGAAAGCGGTTTTTTGATTTGTGGAATGGGAAACCGAGCTATGCTAGAGGAAGAGCAAAAGATTTAAGGATCTTAAAAGATTTGACTCACACATTTGAGTTTATTATGGTTATAGACTTTTTCTTTTCCTTGTTTTGACCACTTTTTTCACTAATTAGTTGGAGTGCTGCTTTAGACGATTAATCACAATCAATTGTCTGCCTGTTTTGGTTTTTTAAGCACAGATCGGTTTCGACGACAAAACAAAGAAAGACTAATTAGTTGTAGATGATTTCTTTGACACAAACCATTTGTTTGAGTGTAAAACAAGTAAACATGGAAAAGCTCTATTCCGAAAAGTGATCAGCAAAAAGCTTTTGATCACCGAACGTTAGTGAGACGAAAAAAAGGCTAGGATAAGCAAACCAAGGCAAACTCGATGGGTCAATCCAAGACTTGTCTAGTAAAGGCTTGGCAATCAACACGTTTGGCCGATGAGCTTCATATTTTGGGTGAATTTTGACAAATTTAGGAGCACAGGGTAGTGGTACACGGTAAATTGTGGGTCGCCAAAGTAGGGTGGGATAAAATCGCGCCAGACGGAATTTCAAATTCGTAGTTTTTTGACATATTTTTTCTTGTTTTTTACTTGTCCATTGCTCCTATGAGCCTGTTTGGTGTCTTTTAACCCAAAATGGCCAAAAAATGGGGCAAAAATGTCTCAAAAATACGAATTTGAAGATTCGTCTGGCCCGATGTTGTGCCACCCGATTTTGGCGACCCGCAATTTACCCACAACCATTTCCATGTGTTTGGGTGTACATTGTGCTATAGGCTCTGAGCCTAAATTGTACACAACTAACCAAACAAAATTAAAGAGAAGGCTGCCAAAGGCCAGTGCTAGAAGACGACAGCAAAGACAGAGAAGAGATCCAAAATTTTTAAGCCAAAGCTTTAGGATTCCATATCCAGTCAAACCTGTATAAGCCGACACCCCTAAATTCAAAAAAATGTGTTTGTGGCATTGTGTTTTTGACCTATGTTCTGCTGGTGTTTTCTGGGCATGTTATATACCAAAACGTAGCCTAGAATCTAAGCTAAATTTTGATATACAAGATGCCCAGAAGACACTAGCAGAGCATAGGTCAAAAACACAATGCCACAAACACATTTTTTTGAATTTGGGGGTGTCAGCTTATCCAGCTTTGACTGTAGGCCTCTCAGATGTCCTCATCTCCACCTGAAATGCCTAAGCAACTAAAAAATCTTAATATTTGAGCTGATTTGATTCAAATTCTCTTACTCCTGTAAGTTTCACATAGAATCTTGTTTACAAAGCATTCATCTTTAATCAATATCAAGCAGAAACCTCTCAACTGATGCAATACTGCAAAAAATGGTCACGTTCCTGCTTTCAAATCTTTCCTATCTCTTTTCATTGAATTTATCTCATCCATTTTTTGTTCAAATGATGCAACAACAGAGATGTTTACAAAAATTTTTTTTAGACTCACTAAATAAATGTATTTTTTTGACTTTTTTTTTTTGTTTTATTTTTCAGGCAAACGGCAAACAGGACAAACAGCTAGACAGCAGCAACTCTACCAGCAATTGCTTACCTGATTTATGCCTTTTTCGTTGACACATTTCCAAAGATGATGATCACCACAAATAGAGACCACTAGGGCGACTATGTCATCATGCTTTGCTCCCACGTGTGGCTGGGAAGGGAAAGCTGAGTCCGCCCCTTCTCCTCTCCCATAGAGCACAATGAAAGAGCAGACCAAAAAAGTTCCATCATGCTTAGCCAGCGCTTGGCGTTGAAACACCCTCGTGTTTCAATGTGCATCAGCGCCACCAGAAATTTATGAGTATGAGAAATCGGCGGGGAAAGGGGCGGAGAGCACAAACCATTTTCTATAAAAGGACAATATGTGTTCTGTATCACCAACTCAGTTTTCAATTACAGCTTTTGTAGTTTTCTTCAATCCGCTTATCATCCTTACCAACCACCACTACTGCTACTACCATTTTTGTTACTTCTAATTTGACTAATTGAAGGGAGATGTATTCAACGCAAGTAGCTACAATATCGATGTCTTATCCAGAACATGTCAGGAATGTAGTAGCTAAGAACAAGAAGCTGGAAAGAGCCAGAAGAGAGGCCGGCTTTGGCAAGACTTTTCTCGAGCACATCATTCATGAGAGCCAGCCAGCACAAATGAAGCCAGTGCCACCAAAGATTGTAAGTTTTTTTGTAATTTATGCAGGACCACAATTAATTGTATGATTCATAGCCTATGAGTGCGAGAAAATTCACTATTTTCCCTTGTAAATAAGTAGTGTGAAAAAATAAATAGGACAAATTAGCAGCTTTTTTGCTCAGTGGTTAGAGTTTTGGCTTTGCTAGTGCTCCATGGTTCGACCGCTCCAACTCGGGGTTCTCTTTTTCTATATTTTTTAAGGTTTTTTGTTGCTCCAAAAAACCATTTTTATTCCATCCATTTTCAGCAGAAACGCCGCAACGAGAAAAGAGAGTGGGCCCCAATAAAAGCCAGTGAACATGCTCAGAACACCATCAACCCCATCCGCAAGATCTGCGACTCCCTCTCCGTGCCAGCAAATCCATTGAAGGAGCCGATTCGTCTGAATTTGGGAGACCCCACCCTTACTGGCAACCTACCACCCAGTCAAGCAGCCATCTCAGCCATGCATGGTGTTATCGACGAGCACAAATTTGATGGTTATGGACCGGCAGTTGGATGCCAAATGGCTCGTGAAGCAGTGGCCAAACATTTTACACATCCAACAGCCCCAATCTCAGCAGATGATGTGATTCTGGCAAGTGGTTGCTCGCATGCCTTAGAAATGGCCATTGTGGCTATAGCTGATCCAGGAGACAACATTTTAGTGCCCATCCCTGGCTTCCCACTCTATGCAACTCTTTGCAAACCCAACAAAATTGACACCAAACAATACAGACTGAAGATGCATGATGGAGGACTGATCGACCTAGAGCACTTGGAAGAGCAAATAGATGCCAACACTAAGGCTATCATAGTCAACAATCCAAGCAATCCAACTGGAGTGGTCTTCCCTAAAGAGCATCTCGAGGCTATCCTCAAGATTGCTTATAAGCATAAGGTGATCTTTTGAAAATTGCTACTTTCACAGGTGTCAAAAATATCTTGCTAAAGCACAAAAACTTGGCTTTTATACAAAAGATGTTCGGCTGTACAAAGATTAGTAAATGTAAAACTCGAGACTCTACTGTATTATACCTCCTCTCCTTTACTCCCTTACGGGGGCTCAGAGGCATGGAGTTGAGGTGCACACACACCCATACTTGAGAGAAAAATTACTCGAGAAGAAGCTGTGGATGCATGAAAACAGCATGCATACCAGAGCTTTTTTATGCGGTAGAGCCCAGTTGACAAAGCTATGTTCAAGATCTTCTCTTTGCCTGAGTGGTCCCTTACATGTCCCTTCCCCTGCCTATACAGCCCTTAATCCCTTAAAAATAGTCGAAAATGCAATGTACCTAGAAAACCAAGTACTTTTTTGTGGTGGGGTGGGGTGGTGGTATAGACAATTAGGGGTTCGATTCAAGCAGTGGATTTTTCGAGTCTAGGGAATTTTGAATTCCTCTTTTACCAGTTCGGCAAATTTATAATTGCTTTTTAACGACTTAAAATTTGTTGGGATGTGTGTATATCGAGTTTTTAATTTATTAATCTTCAGCCAAGCTATTCCACTCATTTAACTTTTTTCTCCTCTTCCAGATTACAATCATTGCTGACGAGATCTATGGCGACTTGGTTTACGATGGAGCCCATTTTCATCCTATGGCTACCCTCTCTCCCAAAGTTCCAATTATCACCTGTGACGGGATTGCCAAACGCTACCTTGTGCCTGGCTGGCGTCTTGGATGGCTTATAGTGCACAACAGATATGGAGTGCTGAGTGAAGTAAAATCGAGCATGGTTGCTCTGTCTCAGAAAATAGTTGGTCCATGTGCTTTAGTGCAAGGCGCTCTTCCTCGCATTCTCGAGGAAACTCCTCAGACCTACTTTGACAACATCAAAGAGGTCATCTCCAAGAATGCGGCTGTGGTTTGGGAGCTTTTGTCCAAAATTCCTGGCCTAAAGCCACTGAAGCCTCAAGGAGCCATGTACATGATGGTGGGCTTCGACAAAGAGATTTATGGTGAGGAGACCAAGTTTGTACAAGGCTTGATCACCGAGGAGAGTGTCTATTGTCTGCCTGGCTCCGCTTTTAACTTGCCCAACTGGTTCCGCCTTGTGTTGACTTATCCGGAAGAAGTGACCAGAGAGGCATGTGAACGAGTGGCCGAATTCTGTGAGAAGAGGCTGAGACCTTGCAGTCATTTGGCTGGTATATACTCGAGACAAGAGTCCAGAAAACAGGCTTTGGAAGAAGGATCCGAAGGCTCCTTGAGCAATGAAGAGTCTGATGAGTGAGAAAAATCTTTGCAAAGTTTTCAACTGATAATTATATGCAATCTAAACTAAATGTTGATGGTTAACTATATTACATGCAATAACATACCCCTGGATGTCATTTTTGTTTGTAAATAAGAAGTTAGTGAACGCCATAACAAATAGACATAAATGTTGACCACTATTGTATATTATGAAAATAGAATATGATTGTAAAATACTTATTTTGCTTGTGCTTCACTCAATTATTGCCAATAAAACCTGTTTTTATTTGAATGTTACAGTAGAGTCTGCATTTTACACCACCCCTCGGAACCCAATTAAGGCAGTGCAAAACCGAGGGTGGCGAAAAAACGAGTATATCCTTATATTATAGGTAGTAGACCAAAAATGAGCAGAAATTTCGTCTCAAACTTTTTTATTACAGCATAACCGACCGAAAGTAACAATAAAAACAGGGTAATCAATATGCCGTATTGTTTCCAACAAACGCCCTCCCTCCTTAATTAAAAATCGTGTTTTTGGCATTGTGTTTTTGATCAACTTTTTCTGGACAAGTCTTAGGCAAGTTAGCACTTAAATTGTAGCTAACTGATTCAGCTACATTTTGGGTGCTAAGTTGCCTGAGAGTCGTACGGAAAAAGCTGATCAAAAACACAATGCCAAAAACACGATTTTGAATTAGGGGGGTTTATTATAGGAAATACGGTGTGCTTATTTTTAAGAAATGCTTTTTTTTATTTGTCTCATTTGTCTTATTTTCGGTCCAAGACAAGAACATTGACATTTCTTTGACATCTAAGCTTGCAGAGAAATCTTTATTTAAACATCAACCAACAGCAATGAACAAAATAACAACAATTTTAAGCATATTCCTGTTCTACACAACTTTTAATTCACTTCAAGGCAGTTTTTTCAAGCGTCTTTGGTTGGCTAGACTAGAGTTTCCCGCTTCGATGAATAAACCGAGGAAGTCCCGCTTCTCCTGCTTCTTTCACATTACCTCCATATTTGCCTGATTTGACGCCGTGTGACTTCATTGTTTGGGGCTGGATAAAGAACCAGATATACACAACTCCGATTGTCTGCATGGCCGAGCTTCGAAGAAGGATTAAGCGCGCCTTTACTAGTCTAAGTCTAGTCTACCACGATTGTCAACAAAGCAATCGGAGACTGCCGAAGCCAAGTGAATGAAAAGAGTGTATAACAGGAATATGCTTAAAAACTCCCCCACCCTGTAGTATTTTATCATTGCTTCATTTGTCGTTGACATTAGAAATTACCTTTGACTCTTAATTTATTTATTGTATATAAATCACCCATTACACGTGTTTTACTCCAGTGGTGTGGTGGTTATGGTTTAGCTTTCTAAATTCCTTCACAAAGTTCGCTTCCATGCCGAGTGATGTAGTTATAAAACAGTTATCCCTGTCGGACAGTTCCGTGGCGAAAATTATGTATTCCTGACGGCATATACTACCTTTTTGCAAGCAATTAAAACTTAGGCTCAGGGTAGACCAGTGCACGTTAGCCGTGAAACCAGAAGAGTGGCCAACAAAGTTAAAATTAATTGATCAATTAATTAATTTAATAGATTAATTGGAGAGATTAATTCATTAATTGCTGAAGCGAGCTGAGATGATTTATGAAAATAGATTTTTGGAAAATGGCACGGGAAAAAGGTGATGGCGATTTAAAAGTGTTAGAAAAAAGTTGGAACATCCTCCACTCAAAGTGGCGTTTAGACAAACTTTATACACCAATCTAAAGCTTATTGCATGCCTATTGCTCTTGTGTAAGTTACTATTTTGGTCTGTTTATAACGAAATCATTACTTAAAAATGGTTTTTAAACAATTTTTATTAGTATTATTGATTATCAGGAGGGAGAGCGGCAGCTGTATAACTAAATAGCGTCGAAACCTTTTTCATTTTGCAAAACATCCCTGCACTTTTATTGTAAACAGCAAAAAAATGCAATGTCCATTTTCCCGACTTGCAATATCTGTGTGAAGATTAGTTAGCAAAAGCTAAGGCAACACAGCTCAATGAGCACAAAGAAACAAGACAGGGATTTTGGAGGCGTCTCAAAACTTGTTTTTTGCCTTCTTCACTGTCTCAACCAGCTTAAAAAAGAGGCTCCCCTTAATCTTCTCTCCCCTTCACCTTTGGCCCCTCATTACCTGCTTTTCAGTTCTCATTTTCTCCATCCAATGCTTACTTAATCCAACCAATGGCTGCCCCTCCCCCGTTCTTCGCTGCGAAAACATCAACTCCATCCATCTCTGCTCTTTTCACCAGCGAAAGAAAGAAAAAAACGTTAGTACGTAAACTGTGTGTGTGTATTATCTACGTGTGTCCATCCTAAATGAGGTGAAACAAAATAATAGTATTGATTTTATCAACAACAGCAAAAAAGGAGCAGGCAGCAGCAGCAGCGGCCGCCCGCGTACTCCCCTGTCACAGCCCCATTCTCGACTGAGGAGCATTGGAGCCAGCCGGTGTCTAAGTCAGCAAACCCTTCCCCATTTTTCCAAGTATTGTTGCTAGAGAAGGAGTGTATGTATGTGGCTATTCCTTGAACACTCCTAACCCCTTTTTTTCAGAATAAATGAGCAGGCATTTATGGGCATTTGCTGACGAGTTACACTTGTGTAGAATGTAGTTTACTTGCCCCTCTTTCTCCTGCTCCTCTTTATTCAGTGGAGCAGTTGGCGAACGTCATTGCCTGTTCACTATAGGCTTGTTGTTGTTGGAGAAGCAGCTTTTTATTGTGTGTATTAGACAATTTGGATGGAGGAGACAGTTGTGTTATGTAACCTCTGATTGTTTTTTTTTCCACTCTCTCTAGTATTTTAGTTGGTCTGATTGATGTTGGCATGAGAGTGGCTATTTGCGAGTTTTTTGCTTGTTTCATTCCGCCTTGCTTTGCACACTCACGCATTCGAGCAGACTTTTTGCTAGCTGAGCTGTTTACCCCAAGTTGTTTACCATTAAAAGTGCTGGAGATGAAATGAACTTTGTTTTCTGTCTATCTTTTTCTCTTTTTATCTTTTTTTTTGGTTGCTGGTAGAGGAGCAACGTGAATATCGCTTTTATATTTTATTGCATGTTTGTTGAAATAATTTGTTTTTTGTTTGGTTGGATCCCCAATTTTGTGCATGAATTGGTAAAATTATTGGGCATATGACGAAAAAGAAAGTCATTGAATAGATGGTGAATTTTACTGCTCTTTGTATTATTGTTATGCCTCATAGTATTAGTTTCCCTACTGGTCAAAACCTATTTGAGGTTTTGAAAAAGGGTATGGCTCTAATAATAGCTCACCAGATTCTATTAGTAAATAAAACGTCAAATGGCAAATTTAATTGAACGTTGGCACAATCATTTTGGCCCTATACGACAAGTGGTTGAGTTTTTTGCTGTGGTATCTCCTTGTTGTTTTAGACCCTTCTAAGCATTTTTAATAGTCTAAAAACGATAGAAAAAAACTATTTTCCACCTCTTTTCATCATAGGAAGTCGGCTTTTGGGGAAATTTCGATATTTTTTGTCTTGGTAGACTAGCTAAACAACCTGATAGACCTCATGCATACAACTAAGCCTTAGGCCTGAGCTAAATTACTAAACATAGGTGAAAGAGGGTATACTTTGGGTCTCCGCTAACCTAGGTTGGCCTACCCTAAGCCTAAGGCTGAGTTGTACACCTAAGTGCCTGGGGTCTTAAACTAGGTCCCCAAAGGCAAAATACAGAAACCGACGGTCTATGACGAAAAGACGCAAGAATAGTTCCTTTGTTGTTTTTAGCGTATTAAAAATGCTTAGAAGGGTCTAGGCCAAAAAATGAACCCACTTGTGGTATACTTGTGGTATAAAAAATATTTTTTTCCCAACAAAATATGGTGTGTGAAAAACGTGGTATGGGACATGACTAGGAGTATGACCGAAATGTAAATGTCGAAGAATTGTAAAAATAAACCTGTATAGGTAAAGCCAGGGCGGTAAAATGTTCTGAAAAATTAGAGACTGGAAAATTGGGAAAACTATTAGACACAAGGTTTCACCCAAATATATTAAACAGTACTCAATCAAATTCATTCATAGACTCGTCCCTTGTCATCCTTACTTCATTCCTTGCTGTAATAGCTGCAGGAGCAGGAAAGAGATTTGTGACCTTTAAATATTGCTAATTCTGAATACAGAACAGCTTTTTAGACCACAATAAGAAGTGGTAAAGCGAGAATATCGGTATTACTGTGGGTCATCTCCCAGCAAGTTTTGGTTCACGGCTCACGTGCGCTGGCCTACTATAAGCCCAAGTGTCGGTTGTATGCAAAAGGGCAGTTTTAGGTACCTTTTCTTGTTCTGTACTAACTAGAGGACTGCTATATACCCCATGCTCCCCATTTTTGAAAATCTATTTGATGTGTGTCTCGGCTTTTGTGCCTATCTCAGCTCCAAGCCCTCGTCGCCCCCGTAAGCAGGCGAATGAGGCTTGAGAGTTGGAGATGCGCATAGAGACTTACCTGTGAGCTATATCCAAGCAATACTCTTGATCAAGAGGCACTTTTTGCCCTTGTTGAGCAGGGGAGACGGGTGAATGGGTAGGAAAATGTCAGAATTTTCATATAAGCTATCATACAAGCTATCACTCATAGAAAGAGCACCGTGATCCAAAAGATAAATAGTAAAAATGCGAAATGGATGAAAGTGGCTGTGCCGAGCTTATAATATTCTCTCTTACAACTCTTCTAATAAACTTCTGTTCTCTAAACTGTCCATGATCTGTCTGCTTGTTTTACTAGTCATCACTTATTGAATGATCCTGTAGCGCAGTGACAATTATTTTCAACAACGTCGCGCGACTAATCCTTTTCACAGCCCACCTTGTTCAGTAACCAAAATTTTGTGTTTCGTCTAATTTAGGGGTATTTTCACTACATGTCAACTTTTGTCATAGGAAAAAGTCCATAAACAATGTTTTATAGACGAATGGAAAGTGGACTAAAACACAATATTTAATTGTTGTTTATCGGTGTGTGGAGCGCAGTCTCTCAAATTGTTCATTTTGCGCCCTCACTACCAGCACCACCCCATTTCAGCAACACCAATACAGACAAGAAAAGAGAGAGAGAAACAAGTTTGTTGTGTGGGTGCGAATTATCGACTGACGTATTGGTGCTGTTCATTCCGTTTATTTTATCTCCCCCTGGGTGTGTTCATTTCTTTTTTGAGGTTGAAAAGCACATTTTATATATCTTCTCCTCTTCTTGAGTGCTCGACTACAGTACTCACCAAAGGGTTAAAGGCAAACAAGTTAAGAAATGGCGTTGAGGAAGAGTAGTCGTTGATTAAGAAAGTCTTTGAGGTATTCTGGCTTATTTACCTTGACTACCACCATCACTAATGGAGTGTCCCAAGTTGGGCGACAGCTTATTACACCACCCACTAATGCCTGCCTTGTATATGTCATTTGCGCTTAATTTACATCTTTTTACGAGCCCTTTCGCGTATATTTTCTGCAAATTTATTGTCTGCAAATCCGCGCGTAGTATCCGCAAATTTGCGTATTTGCAGGTGAATATGTGATAAATAATCGGGTAGCTTGGAAAGCCAGGTACTTATATACACTGAATAAGCCTAACTGTTTGATAAATTGCCTCAAACATGTCATAAGCTGCTTTGTGTAGAACAAGGCAAAAAGATACCACGAACTACTGTATCATACACTTCTTTGTAAAAAGGTCTACGCCAACAAATTTTATTGGAAAGAAGAGCTATATAAGGAAGGGGAAGGACCAATTTAGGGACCACTTGTTAAGGAAGTTCTCAGCAAAAGAGAAGATCTTCAACATAATTTTCCTTGCTGGCACCTACCGCATCAAGAAGCTCTGGTATACATGCTATTTTTATGCATCCACAGCTTGTTCTCCAGTAATTTATGTCTCAGGTATGCTTTTGCGTGCATCTCAACTCCAAGTCCACGAGCGAAGGGGGCGACGGGGGCTTGAGAGATACGCGCACAGACTTACCTGCGAGATGAATCCGAGCAAACCTTTTTGCCCTGGTTGAGTAAGGGAGACGGGTGAATGGCCTTCCAAAGTAGTGACCCCCTATCACTACCTTCCCCTCCCAATTCAGTCTTTATTCTCTTCTAAGCTACTATTCTGACCTCTTTTTTGCAAATTTGTTACTTAAAAATAGTTTTTAATCACTTTTGGAACAATCGATTTCGGGAGGAGGGATTAATAACCGAATAGCGTCAAATTTTGAATAGATGTGGTCTTTTTTTGCAGAAAGAGATTATTTTATCCAGTGCTCATTGCTTTCTAGTCAAGAAAACTGAAATTTTGAGGCGAAATTCCACAAACATTCCATAATTCATGGTCCCAAAATAAGGGGATTTCTTAAAAACAAAGAAATCTGGAATGCTTGACGCACAACCATTTTTTTTTGATCTGTTTTACCTATCTTCTAACCATTAAATTGGGTGAATAAATCATTTTCCATCTCAAAAAGTTGTTTAAGTAAACATAGAATTGAAAATACAGTAAACCTTTTGCTCCCAAAAAAGTTCTTATTCTCTTGCTCGCCGCTTCCCAATAATTACGATCCTACTCCTGATCTCTGCTCCTAAAATATGTTTTCTCTTTGACTCCTTCTCTTTACCCGCTCATTTTTCAAATTTTGCTCCAACTCTTTCTCTTTGCAGTTGCACACCATTGATTATAACTGTTCTTTTTTTTTTTTGAGTAATTTATGGCTCAGCTTTGTTAACTACTAGCCTCCAGTCCTCTGAGCCTGCGAAGGAGGTTTGGAGGGTTAGAGATTGTTTGCAAGATGAATTCGTGTAATAGTATTGATCAAACATGCATACGGAGACTCTTTTTGCCCAGTTCCAGTGAGAAAAAAAGTAAAAGAAAACGTCCTAAACAGCCTTGTACCTGTGAGAGGTGTTAGATTGAAATATTTGTGAAAAATTTAGACTTTTAGTTAAGAAACTGTTTAGAAGTGGTTTTTTTATCTTGTTCTACTTAAAAACCAGCGACGCTATTCAGTTATAATCCCCCCCCCTCCCCAAAAAAATGCTTAAAAACCACATTTTTAGTAAAAAGAGGCCAAAATAGTAGCTTAGAGGGGACTAGGGGATGAATTGGGAGGGGAAGGGAGTCTAATAGGAGGCTAATAAATATGAAGGGCCACTCATCCGTCTCCCTTACTCAACCAGGGCAAAAAGTGCCTCCAGATGCATTCTCTGAACAAGAACCTTACTCAGATTCGTCTCACAGGTAAGTCTGTGCGCGCATCTCTAACTCTCAAGCCGCCGTCGCCCTCTTACGGGTGCTCGGGAGGGGGCCTTATTAGAGCATGGGACTTATTAGACGAAATAAAGTAAATGTGTTTTTTTTTATATAGCGGAGAAGCGCTGTAGCCCGCAACAGACTAGCACTCACATCGGTAGAGACTTGAGGAGAAGAAGTAGATTTCGTGTTTAGAAATTTTTTGTCCCTTCTTCTCGCCCTTCTTACCACACAGCTAGCGATCAATACCGTCCACGACATACTTGTTCGCGAAACTTTTGAAGGATTAAACATAAATTCTGCTCATGCGACAAAAAAATTGCCAACACTGCAAGGCGCTTTCGAAAAAGAGTTGAATCACAAAAGAAACGCTCTTTTTACGCCCTTTCCTTTCTGTATTTGTTGTTGATGGTTGGTTTGGCTTGTTGCTTGTCAACACCATTAATCAATGCAGGACAGTGAGTAGAACTTAATCGCCTATCATTCCACAAACACATAGTGTTTTAAACCAAAACCCTCTTCATTTTTCCTCTTTTAGAGTGGCTAGACAAATTTTATTGCAGCCAAAAACACTGCTCACACCATATACAACAACTATTTCTATCTTTGATACCGTTAGCCCATCTCTACCCAATTCTATACCCTTTTA
This sequence comes from Subanguina moxae, assembly GCA_000981365.1. NCBI lineage: Eukaryota > Metazoa > Nematoda > Chromadorea > Rhabditida > Anguinidae > Subanguina > Subanguina moxae. The sequence continues at coordinate 13,165 of BBSZ01000022.1, read as the reverse complement.
TCACAAAAGCAGTTGGTTAGAGCCGAGGCGGTGTTAGAAGAAGCTTTTAGTCTGTTTGTAGGCATGTGCTAGGAATTATCACTTGTAAGCCGGCATCTTGTGCCCAAACACTCACCTTTAATTGACTAGTATCTTCTTCATTACAAGCAGATTAGATGGGCTCATATGTGTTGAGATGACAAATAATACCTGTTTATAGTGTTTATACCTTTTTGTGTGCTCCTTATTAAATGGAGATGAAAATAGCTTATTACAAACTCATAGCTGCTACAATGTGCCTTCATCTCCTTCTACAAAACACGCGTACGTTGTTGCTTCTCTGCTGGTTGTTTGGCTTGTTTTCGATTTATTGATTGGTTTCATACCCTTCATTTAAAATCGTGTTTTTGGCATTCCGTTTTTGACCCATTTTTTGCAGATGACTCTCGGGCAATTTACCACCCAAATTGTAGCTAAGATAATCAGCTAAAATTTGGTTGGTAAATTGCCTGAGAGTCATCTGCAAAAAGTGAGTCAAAAACAGAATGCCAAAAACAGGATTTTAAATCAAGGTTGTGGGGCCTTATTAGAGAAAATACGGTAGACTACCAAGTTTGTAGACCATCGTGTTTTACGTCCTAGGCTGTAGTTTTTCACCAACCTCCGAATTTTTTTTTTTTCCGAAATGCCCTTTAGTATTACACAGAAACGTGGAGCTTATTTTTTTTTAATGGTATACAACATAATCTGGCCAACCAACAAATTTTAAACTTTTATCTTGAAGATTTGCGAACGTGGTAATATTCGTAGAAAAAAGTATTTTGCATGTAATTTCAGTTGATAGACTATATTTTTTATAAATTATAAGGTCGGTGGAATTTGCGCAAAGATTAAAGTGCTCGAATATTTGCGTAAAGATTTGGAATACCGTATTTCTTCTGGCTATTCCCTCCATAATTTAGAATCGTGTTTTTGCCGTTGTGTTTTTGACCCATTTTTTCCAAACAATTCTCAGGCAAATTAGCACCCAAATTGTAGCTGAGATAATAGGCTACAATTTGGGTAGTAAGTTGCCTGAGAATCGTCTGGAAAAAAACTGGGTTTTGACGATTTTGAGTCATGGGGGATAATTAGAAGAGCTACGGTATTCGCGAATTTTGCAACGCTCAACTAAAAAAGTAGATGTGTTGTGGTGATGTGATATTTGAATGGTATTTTGTCCTGACACGACATATGTGATATTGTTTGTCTGTTGTGTCTAGACTCTAGAGCCAGGATAGGGATAATAATTATGTGTTGTTGATTGTTGTTATCGTGTTGTTTTGCTATAAAGCTATCTGTTATTATTGTGTGCATTCATCTTCTCTGCTAAGTTACAACAAAATTTAAGCACAAAATTGGTTGAATAACCCAGCAATAGTGAAGCAGCCGTCGAAAAGCATATGGAATCTTTAATGGGCACATTTTCGACTTTTATTTACTTTTCGTGTTCTTATAGAAAATTTTAGAGCTGTTGTTGAATTGAGGGCATATCTCGAATTCAGATCGATGTCCGCGAAATGAATAAGCATGATTTGAGTATGCTAGCTCTTGTTATGCTCATAATTTTACACTGATTTATGCTTGTGCAAGTAAATTCATAATTAGTCGACCTTTGGTCCCACTTATTACCCAACTAATTTAACAACTCTAGTTTTATCAGTCTTGTTAAAAGCGAAAGGCCAAAACACTTTATCGGTTTTGACCACCATGCTTTTCGACTCCAAAACTAATACAGTCAAACCTCGATATATAACGAACCCCCGATATAACGAAACCATCGATATAACGAACGTTTTGGCTGGTCCTCAAGGGTTCGTTATATCGAGGTTTGACTGTATTAATACAGATGTATTTAGCGGGTGAGGCAAAAGTTCCCGACCACTTTTAAAATCTGATTTTCAATTATTATATGTGCTCTATCCAACAAAGTGTTTGATTTCTATTGAAAGCTGTTTTTCTTCTTGTTTATTCGATATATAATGTGACTCTCATATTGATTAAATTTATCTTTAGAAATGAGCGATTTAAGACCGGCAATTATCAAGCTACATCAGCAAGGGAAAAGCCAGCGCAATGTTGTCCTGCCTCAGCTGATTTAACCTTTTTTGGCCCAACTGAAGAAGAAGAAATGCTCAAAGCCTTAAAGATCAATCGCAGAGATGAAGAATTCGTTGCAGAGGGAATGGCGCCGCTTTCCGCTCGATGCAAACAGCAATTTACAAGAACGTTGAAGAAAACATTTACCACCTTTTGCTGGTCTTTTAAATAGTTTTTATTGTTGTTGTCTGGACAATATTATATATCATTTTGTAGAAGAGAAAAGGGGCTTTTAAATCACACCGAACACTCTGTTTCATAGAGCACATATCATAATTAGAAATCAATTTTTTAAACGTGGTCGGGAACTTTTGCCTCTCCCGGTGTCTTTGCAAATTTTATCAAATCTGCAAGTCCATAAGTTTTTGAGAGGAAAGGTTAGGTTTGTTGATGAGCCAAATAATGTGAGTATTTATTGGAAATTGTGTGTATCTCGCGCATATTTTATTCATTTTTATTAACTACATTTTAAGGGAAATTTACCGCAACTATTTGACTATTCTAACCACCAAAAATGTCTTCGTCGCCCAGAGGTTGCCTGGTTGCTCGTGCAGTGCCCCTCCCCAAGAGTATGGAAAACAGCAGCAGCCAAAAGGTCAGCTGTTGCTTTATTTGTTTAGTCGTAGTTTGTTCAGACTTATGCACCATCCAGGAAGTAAAGGCATGAAAGATGCTTGATTTTAATGAAAAACTTTGTGCTCACTTGCTTCGAAGATTCAATTGTAATTTTCCCTGTGTAATTTCAGCAAATGAAAGCCAGAGATGTGGTGGACTCTTTGGTCAACGACTTGACCGGCTTGACGATCCACAGCAGCTCATCCAAGTGCTGTGCTAGGAAAAGTGGAGCAGCGAAGGGTGGAGGAGCTAGGGAGGCATCCATCTCGCCTGCTGACTACATCTCCATGCAGAGTCTACAGTCCTCCATGAAGGCTAACAAAATGAACACCACCATCAAGGTTAGCCGTCACAACTTGATGGCTGACTTGTTGAGCTTCAATGAGGATCCAACTGATGCGGTTGAGGTAGGAACATATTAGATTATTTTTTTGCCAAGCATCTTGGGCAAAAAGAACCATAGAATCCTTCATTTTCTGATAAAAATTTGGCAACAAAATAATTCTGATCAAAAATGCTTCTGTATTTTTAGAAAAATGAACGCGAAGAGGTGAAAAAACCGGAAGAAAAGGTGGACAAAAGCCAAGCTGTTGAAAGAGCTGAGAAAACAGAAGAAAAGGAAGAAGCAAAAGACATTGAGAAACAAGAAAAAGTTGAAGAGAAGGAGTCGGGGAAAAAATCAGCAGATAGTGATTTGGTGCCGAGAGGGCCTGTCCGACTAGAAACTGTGCGAGCTACTAGGTTGGAGATAAAAAAAATCGAGTTATTTCTTGTAACGAATATACGATTTGCAGAGGCGCAGTCAACTACCACCCGTATGTGGGAGCTGCGTCCAGTGGAGCTGCCCCACAGTCTGGTGTGGCTGACCCCTCCGCTTACAACAGCCATAACACGTATGCCTACGACTGTGGAGTGCCCTACTACTCCAATGAAGGCAGAGAGTACTGTCTGTCCAACAGCTCCACCCCCGACACAGTCAACTCTGATCTGGGGTATAGCTCTGCCACCAGTCCACCTTCAATGATCAGGGCACATGGTATGGCCAACAGTACGATCTACGAAGGAGGTAAGACTGGATTCGAGGACTTGTGCTCTGACATGAAGAGCTCAGCCATTGGCAAATTGCAAGCAGATAAGGTAAAAAATTAATAAATATGTCGTTTTCTATGCCCCAGTGCACGAGGTCTCAAACTTCAAATTCATGATCACAACCACGACTCACAGATGAATTTTCAGAAATCCATTATCCCTGAATATCTATCCGACTTCATCCTGACCTATTCCCGTCGTTACACACCCTCCGTGGATGGCTCCACCTCATCCCGCAAAACGTCCTGGTGCACACTGGAGGGCTACTCCCCCAAAGGTGCAGACCAGGAGCAGGGCAGCTCCCTGTGCAATTCCCCTCTTAGTGCAGGCAGTGCTCCCAGAAATTCTCCAGCCGCTCCATATGGAGCTGTGAGCGATACAAGCACTCCACCCACATCAGCCAATCTGCAGAACAGATGTACCCAGCAGTTTGTTGCCTTCACTAATAGCGAGGCTCCACTGGTCCACAAGCAGGTGGTCAGAAGACCTGCAAAAGAGCGACTCAGAGCTTTGATTGACAACGAGGACATGGATGAGGCTTGGGCTTGGACTTGCAAATTTATTCAGGTGGGCAAACAAATATGAATGCTGCTCGCCTTTTGAATAAATTTTGTTATTTTTCTACAGTGACTCAAATGAAAAACAGCTAGACCAATAAAACTTTAGTTTTCACAGCTTTTGTATATATTGATCAGACACCGTATTCTCTCTAATGAAGCCGCACCCCCTTCCTCTTCTCTTCCTCTTCTCCCATTCAAAATCGTGTTTTTGGCATTGTGTTTTTGACCTACTTTTTGCAGACGACTCCCAAGCAAATTACCACTTAAATTGTAGCTTATTAAATTAACTACAATTTGAGTGGTAAATTACGTGAGAGCCGTCTGCAAAAAGTAGGTCAAAAACACAATGCCAAGAACACGATTTTGAATTACTCCGTATGCAGCTGTGAGCGACTGGGTGCGGGGTGCGGCCCTATTAGAGAGATTACGGTAAGAATCATTTTTTAGCCATTTTTGCAGGGATGAAGGGTTATACCACTTACATAAAAACTGCAATTGCTTCACAAAGCTATCGCTCACATCTTCTCTATACCAGCCTAATCTGCTTTTTGTTTGCAGGAAAGTAGTGAATGCCTGTCCTACCAAGACCATGGTGGGGATACTCTTCTTCACATAGTTGTGTGCCAACCCAATGTAGATCTAGGTAGGAATTTATTTCCAGAAATGTCGTTCTGCAATACTCACACTCATTTACAGCCAAGATCTACGCCCTGGTGGAGCAGATGTTGAAGATGGAGTCAGATTTGCCACATAAAGCATTTGACGTACCCAACAAGTGGGGGGAGACGCCCGTGTTTATGGCAGTGCAAAAACGACATAATGAGGTGGTGGACTACTTGCTGGAGGCGGGTGCCTCCCCCAACGTTCAGAACTCGCGCACTGAGAGAGAGGCACCCCTGCATTATGCTGCTACTAGAGGAATGGTCGACATTGTGCAGACACTCTGCTCATACTCTCCCACCAAGTTGAACATGCTGAATGGCATGGGGCTAACCCCTCTACTCTGTGCAGTCAAGAACCATGGAGTGTTGGAGGAGGAGAGTCACAGCATCATCGACAACAAAGCAACCATTCAATTGTTGCTGAAGTGTGGAGCTGACCCCAAAATCACGGTAACTTTTTGGTTGTTTTGGTAGTGAGAAGTGGGGTTGGCCTCCCGCCTCCCTCCCGCAACCAAAAAGTGCCCAAAATGCCTCCTGTTATCCCTACCACCTAAAATTTTGCCTAAAATCCCTCCGGCTAGCGATTTCACGAGAGGGAGGCCAACCCTAGTGAGAAGGTAGTGAAAATTTGCTAAATCTTCGAGCTCAACCTTCTGCTGGATCTTGCCCAGTGCTTGGTTAAATGAAACTGAATCATTTCATTTCATCTGACCAAGCACTGGTCTTACCGGTGTTCTCGCTTGTATTTCTTTTGCTTCGTCTACACAACTATTTAAATTGTGTAAAAAGGTGCATTTGGACCAGAGTTACAGCCGACTTCCGGTCTCCTGATTCTGCTTCGAATCATCCAGGCATGAGCACTAGGGTGCTCCCAAGAGACCAGCGATTAATTCTCCATATCCAATTTTTTCCTAGTGCTTGTTTCAAAAAGGTTTGTCCAATAGAATACATACATCGGCGACCTCAAAAATGAATGCGATTGTAGTAAAACAATCGATGGACTAAATCGTTGCATATAAATCTTGCATCCTCCGGGAATGGCGGCCGTCAAATCTTCTTAAGCTGGCTCTCTGTTTTTTGATTTTCTTTGGCATTTCCATTAGATGCTCTTCAGCCGCTTAAGTGTCACATAATTTTAACAAGTAGTTTAACCCTCCTTCAGGACATCCGGATAATTACAGAGTGGCGTAGACTTAAAATAAATACGGTAAGGTGTCACTCAAAAGCAAACAAAGTGAAATACAAGCAAAAAACACCGACAACACCGAACAATATATACTTATTCCCAAAAAATAAGCTTAGGAGCCGTGTATTTGGACCCTAATCGAATATAGTTAATTATTTATACAATACAGCTGGTTTTTCAGGATGCGACCAACGGAAAATCAGTGATTATGTACGCTGTGGAGAGAATGAATGCTGAGATTATAGAGGTAATTAAAAAATAATAATAAAGTCCAACTTGACTCCACATTCCAGATTTTCCAATCCCACTTAACGGAAGAAGCCATAGCAGAGTTGATTAACAAACCCGATTTGTGTAACGAAACACCGATGAGAGCACTGCAAGCGCTGGCGAATGTTGACCCAGGTGTCAGCTCCAAACTGGGCTTAACCTTAATCACCTGTGGCGCTTCTCCATCCATGTAGAGACTGTACATTCTGTGTTGATGATATCAACACACCACCACTAATTTTTCTTGTATTTGTGCTGCTGTCTGTTTACTGTAAGCATTAATTTGTTTGTTTCACATTCTGGTTGACTGTTCTTTGAGTTGTATTTCAGATAAAAATGGTTAGAAAATTACTAGTTCTTTTGTGATATGTCAACATCTAAATTAATCTTATTACGGCTCACCCCGCCTTGGTCATAAACTGTTTTGAGAAAAACTCTTTCTGGCAGTGTGATAAAAGTACTAAGAATTGAATGGGACGTTGGGTATTTTGATTTATAAGAAATTTTGGCGCTACTCGGTTATACACCCCCCCCCCCATCAAGTTTTCCAAAAGTGTTTGTAAACAATTTTTAAGTATAATTTAGGGCCCTGAGAGTTAGAAATGCGCACACAAGCATACCCGCAAAATGAATCCGAGCAATACTCTTGATAAATAAATGCATCTAGAGGGAGGCATTTTTTGCCCTTGCCCAGTAGGGGAAACGGGTAAATAATGCTTGCAAAAAGTGGCCCTTATCACTGCCTTTCCTTGCCAATTCAGCCCTTATTCCCCTCTAAGTTACTATTTTGGCCTCTTTATATCGAAATTATTACTTGAAAATGGTTTTTAAGCAGTTTTGGAAAAGTTGATCTTTGGGCGGGGGATTTAAACGAGTAGTGCTTTGAGGGGGTTGGGAGATGGTAAAGTCGAGCAGCATCCAAATTTTTATCGCTTGACAAAACTCCGATTACATTATTAAACAAAAAGGAGCTAAATTGTTCCAAGAAAAATCAAATACAAGCTTTACAATAAGTTATGTACACTTTACTATAAGTGAAAAGCACTTGTTTTCGTAAACATTTTAATACCAAAACAAAATTATCCAAATATAATATTGCCAGGACAACTGCTAATTTGAATTGGCTCAAATTGAATTCCCCCCTCAAATTACTCATTTATTCCCTCAAATTACTTAAACTTGATTATCTCGGCTGTTTTATAACAAGTTTTTCTAATTTTTTTTCCCAGTGTGTAGCCCTGGATCTGCTCTTTCTAATGCAGCATTAGTTGACTCAATGTTGCTGGAAGAAGTTAGTGAAAAAGATCTTTTACGGGATGATCTTTTGCTACATTCAAATACCTTTTTCTCCTGCTTTTTTCAACAACGTTGAGTCAACTGATACTGCATTAGAAAGAGCAGATCTAGGGCTACACACTGGAAAAAAATTAGAAAAAGTTGTTGTAAAGCAGCTGAGATAATCAAGTTTAAGCAATTTGAGGCGATAAATTAATAATTTGGTGGTGGGGGGAACTATACACAGCCATTTGAATTTTACCCAGAAACACTTTTTGCCAGAATCGTTCATTTCCAAAACAGTTTATGACTAAGGCGAGGTGAGCCATTATTACTACTGTGAAATAAACTTTTGCGATATATGTTGGTAATAAAGAACAATTAAAATTGCGCACAGATGTTTTATAAAATTGAACCTGAATTGATCTGTATGAAGATAATGTATTTCCTCTAATAAACGGCATGTTTTTCGAAAATACTATTCTCTTATACAGTTGCGGGTAATTGCGAACCGCCAAAATAAGCAACGAAATTCAATTTTATCATATAAAACCGGGCCAGATCCACAATTTATCGTGTACCTCCTATATCATTCTCATTTTCAAATGTCGATTTGATTTTTGCAGTTTACATTTTGTAGTTCTTAGAAAGATTAGTTGTTAAAGTGTTGGGATATGGAGTATCCTGGGTGACGGTATTAAAGTGAGCTCTAAGGTGTACGTATTAACGACGACTTTTTTTTAGGAATCTTTGCTTCATAATGGGAAAGTCTAAAATTGGCGTCAAGAATCTTCCTCCACTACTGCAAACAGGAGAATTAATCCGAGATAGATATCAAGGTTTGATTCAGGAAGTCTTAATGACTTGAATCTTCGTGATTTAGTCTTAAGTCTCTCAGACTTTAGTCTACTAAATCCAATAGCTTTTTTAGTTGAAGTGATGATTGGTGGTGGTGGATTCGGGCAGATATTTAGGTTTCCTCATTCTTTGAGCAACTTTTAAACGGTGTTAGTACTTTCTTTTAGAGCAATCGACAAGACACGAACTGAGAAAGTCGCCATAAAGATTGAACCAGAAGTATCAGATTCACGGAGAATGTATTTAGAGCACAGTATACTTCTATCATTAATGGTAAGTGTTTGACGTTTAGTGCAGAGTAGGAAGTGTCTCTATAATTTTCAGGGAAAGGTGCGCAACTCTGTTGTTCCTTTGCCAGAAGGATGTTCATAGCCATGCTCTATTTTTAGTCTCACATTCCAATAATGCGCTGCTCAGGACAAATTCGGTAGGATGTTATTGGAGATCAGCTGCATTTGGTTCACCTAGAATTTAATGTTTGCAGTGGTTGCTCATTCATTGCCATGGATCTATTGGGTCGAAATCTTTCTGAACTCCGGCGTCGCGAAAAGTCACGTACATTTAGTTTTGGGACAACTTACCGAATTGCTCCCCAGGTTTTTTCAAGCTTCATTTTTAATTTGCCCAGGTACTTTCAGATGTTGGAAGGACTAAAGCATATGCACGATATTGGATATTTACACAGGGACGGTAATGATTTCAAAAATAAATGAAAATAGGGGTTTAGTTCGGAATTTTAGTAAAGCCTTCAAATTGCTGCATCGGAAAGCAAGCTCATGATCGTCGCATGGTATACATCCTCGACTTTGGTAAGCGACATTCTGATGTTTGCATACATTAACTTAGGTTTTTTAAGGAATGACTCGTCAATATCGTAGTGGAGATGGGAAAGTTCGAAGAGCTCGAGAATATGCTGGCTTTAGGGGAACAATTCGGTATGCTTCACCAAGAGTTCACGGTAAGATGACTTTTGACTTTGGTAAATATGTAGAATAGGGTTGTATATATTTTTAGCTCGTCAAGAATCAGGACCTGCGGATGATCTCATTTCTTTGCTTTACTCAGTTGTGAGTTCATTCAGGCTCCTAGACCGGAGAGTTTTTATTCCATGTAGTTTCTTCTTTCAGGTTGAGCTTGGAGACGGAACTTTGCCCTGGACTCATATACGCGAATCAGCACAAGTAGAAAAGAGCAAGGCTCAAACGAAATTGTCAATTCTATGTGAGAAACAGCCAGTGGAGTTGCTTAAATTTGCTGAAGTCGGTTTCTTGCTTAATACAATTAGAGAAGCCAGGCATTATATGTCATTTTTAAGTACGTCACACAACTTGCTTTCGACCAAATGCCTGATTATGAACTTGTCTCCTCGCTCTTCCAAAAGTGCTTACCCATTGGAGTTACTGCTGCTACATTGTTCGACTGGGAGTTGAAAGAACATCGAACAAAAACAGAGTAAATTTTTTTTTATCTTTTTGAAATTTATTTAAAAAAGTTCTAGTATCAAAGAGCAAGAATCGGCAGAAAAATTTGAGCATAGGTTTGGTGACGTAGATCCCGAACCGAATCAGTAATGAAACTCTACCTGTGGGAAGTAGTATCTGTGCAAAAATTGCATTCTCTGAATATGTATATGTTTACTGTATAATACATGTAGCAAGACAAGGCTTGAGAGTTAGAAATGCGCTCACAGACTTACCCGTTAGATGAACCCGAGCAATATTTTTAATCAAAATTACACTCGACGCTCGATTTAACGGACGCCCAAAATGTTTGTTCCAAAGTTAGGATCGACCATTTTTTACCTCAAATTCTGGCATCTTTTGCCAATTTAGATATTGATTTTTTCAAGGCGAAAGATGTCAAAATTCGAGGTAATCCCGGGTTCTGTTCATATCGGACCCGTAAAAAACATCATCTTTCATTATTGTAGCTGTAAGTGAAAACAAAACAGGAAAAAATTTTAAATGGCAAGTAACAGAACTAAAGGAATATCGTATCTCCTGGCAGGTTTTTCTCCTCTGAGCTATTGTATATTCCGGTTGCTAGACTTTGCTCATCAATGTTGCCGCTGCTTGTCTCTCTTCCTGTCGGAAAGGTGGATGGAAAAGGCAATTGCGAAGAGGACTTGTTGGACACTCCGTTGCCAGTGTCAGAGACAGCCGCTAAACTAAATCTTCCGCTCAACTGAAGCGAAGGGTCTGATCGTCGAACAACTGAAAGTCGTGTAAATCCAGTGGAAGTGCCCAACGCTTGACCAGCCAACCGATGTCTCCAATGCTTTCTAAAGCCAAGAGTTATACGGTCTTTTTTGCAGACCGAAAAGGTTACCAAAAAGCTCACCTGCAAAACAACATTCGAAAAGTATCTCTAAAGCTTGAGCTCATAAAACAATAAATTCCGAAGTTGATGGGATATGTTGCCTAAAAAATAAATATTAGAAGTTTGGTGCACACAGTTCATCCCGTATCATTTCCAAATTTTGAAAAAGTGCTTCTGATGTGCATTCAAAGCAGCATAATTCGGATAACACCCAACTTTCCCGGGTCCCAAATTATTTCTTAGCCGTGAAACTCTAAAACTAGGTGAAATAGTGTATGCGCTGGGTCTCGACCAACCTACGCTGGCCTACCTTGAGCCCAAAGCTCAGACAAGTTTAGAAAACCGATACGGAATAACCCATAAATACAGAAGCTTTTCACTTGTCATGATTATAAAAGCATTCACTCACCATGACTAACATATTGCTGACAAGTAAGAAAGTGATTGGAAAGACGCCTTCCAAAAAACTACTGGTAATACCAAAAGTGTTGTAGACACAGAGCATTGCCATAAAAACCGCCTGAGGCAGATTGACCAAGAGAAATATACTCACGATCATTCTGCGTACAAATTCATTTATTCCAATTTCTTGGCACAATCAGGCATAATACTTACACTAACATAATACTCGTAGAATTGCTGTCGATCTGACGCTGTGCTTCTCTAGCTCGTTTTTCTCTGTAAAGAAAATTTGAGTCTACTGCAATATAAGCCTTAGGCCCAAGTCTAAAGGAAAGTTCAGCGTAGGTTAGCCGTAAACGACTAAACATAGGTGAAACAGTGCATAAACTGGCTCTCGCCTAACCTACGCTGGCTCACTCTAAGCCCAAGGCTTAGTTGTATACCTAATTGTAATAACTGGAGTCCGAAAATATCACAGCCATGCAATTCTATTACAAGAGTGCAAAGAAACTTTAATCTTTTGACTCTACTGCGATATACCCTATTCTCTCTAATAGAACCACACCCCCTAATTCATAATCGTGCTTTTGGAATTGTGATTTTTGACCCACTTTTTCCAGACGACTCTGAGGCCAGTTACCACTTAAATTGTAGCTTATTGTTTTAGCTACAATTTGGGTGGTAGATTGCTTGAAAGCCGTCTACAAAAAGTAGGTCAAAAACAGAGGTGCCGTTCTATTAGAGAGAATACGGTTACAAGAAATTTAAATTAATTGCATGCAGATACCTTAACAAGCGGTCTTTCCTTCTTTGAGCCGTTCGAATTCCACGGATCAGCAAAAAATTCAACACAATTAACAAAGAGCTTGGCAACATTATAAACCCGAAAACTCTGGTCCAGAAGTAGAGATTGAAGAAAGTGTTGGAGCCAACTAATTTTACAAAGTGGGTGAAACCAGAGAGACAGCTCCTGCAATTTTTTTTTCTCGGTTAAAAGTGATTTAGAAGGAAGCAGCAAATTTATCTGCAGTTTAACATTCTATTTGTAGCATTAATAAATGCCGGTGAGAAAAAATGCAAATGAATTCACCTAATGCCTGTTTTTGAAAAAATACCTCAAATAAACTAGTCTTCCCGGCTCTATATACGCCCAACCTTCGTAGACTTCAAAGTAGTAGTCAATGGATTTGGGCAGTCCACAAATAATTGAAGCGGCAGTAATGATCAAAGTGGCAAGCCTTACATTGCGAACACTGCATAATTGTCGAGATTGAATGGGATACTGGATTGATATGTAGCTGCAAGAGAGCAAAAATTATTCACAGGGGATGTTTAATAAACGGCTTTTTTTTTTCGACTGCGCCTAGGTAGTGGGTTTACCGCATTTAGGTTTTATCAAAAAGAACTCGGGGTCTGAAACGGCATAGGGGCGTTTAGCCAATTTTGGGACATTTGTCCCAAAATTGGCTAAACGGCTTATCGTAACGCCAAGCTTTTGAAATTTGAATTTCATTATTGATTTTTCCATGGTCGGGTCTTTTTTCTGTTATTTTCGCTCTTCTTTTTTTTTGTAAAGTTTGTGTTTGAGTTTCCTTTACGATTTTTAAGGGAAATCGTCGAAAAAACCTTTATGTCTCATTTTGTTTAGATGGAGAGTTTTATGTGGACTAATAATCTATAAGCGTATTTTTTTAGTTTTCCGGCCTGATGAGCGAATAAAATTCTTGCTGTTTTAAGCTGTCCAGCTAAAACTAAAGGCGAGTAAAACGAATAAAAAATGTCTTTTCAAACATGGACTTTGAAACGAACAA
>BBSZ01000021.1:0-13165 GCA_000981365.1 Subanguina moxae | reverse complement strand
CCTTCCCTACAAATATTGATTACGCACTAAAATTGACAAGATAACACTTACATTAAATCCACCCTCGTATTGCATTTGCCTGTTAACTAGCCAATTTAAAGCAGCTTCAGCATTGACTAGATGAGACTTGCGAAGAAGAGCTAGACCGGAGATAGCACAACACGTATAACCCCCATGAGCTTCACAATTCGGCTCACCACCAAAACCACCCTCGTAAGTCTGGCACCTGTAATAGCCTGAGAAAATAGTAATAAAAAATTATTAAAACCTAATAATCCACGAAGAAGTATTTTCAAACAGGAAATCATCTTCAATATTAGTCACGCAGGCTGCGGCAATCGCACAATAAGCACCCCTGACATCAACTTCACCGCCCTGAAGAACAAGAAAAATACAAAATTAATCAAATCGATGCTTAGATTACTTCGTGCAAACGAAAACTTCCGTTTGGTTGCTTGACTGAACTGATAAATGCATATAGTTTCTTTCTGTCAATTGATGCAAACGCCTCAGGTGTACCAATAGATATTAGAGCCATAACAGATGCATAAGTAGTAGCAAGGTGAGGTAACTGTCCGGGCCCACCTACAGACAGATAAGAATGAACTTCAACTGCAAAAAGAAATTGTTCCCAGTGGATTTCCATCGATTTTCTATTAAACCTCCAAAAATCGGCAGTATTAAGTTTAAATTTTTATGGGTATGCCTTAATGAATGTCCACAATATGACATGCCGAACTTTTATAAATTAGGAACCTTCGCAAATGCGATAAAAATTTCGACTATTTGAATACACAGAAAGAAATTGATGAAGATTCACTCAGGTAGTTTTCCCTTTCATAAAAAATTTTACCTCCGTAACCACCATCTGGTGCTTCGCAACTTTTAAGAAAAGAAATCATTCTAAAAAACCCTTTCTAGAAGTGATATCGTGGAAAAGAGAGGAAAACAAACTTGGTCTGAAGGTCCCTGTCTAGTTTGTGACCCAGCATTCTTAAACTATGTACACCCCAAAAGCAAAACCAAGATCGACTTGCATCCATAGACTGAAAAAAAGCTATCAAAACAGTAAAATTACGATCATTGTTATTTGCAATTAATGTATCTCATCGCAAAGTCTCCACAAAATTTTACCATGTAAGACTTGGATAGCTGCTTTAAATTTGCAAGTACATACTCAACGTGAAGTTCCCGATAGAGCTTAGGATGTTCGATGAAAGGTTCATTTTTTACAAATTTTTTGTTGACTGCCTTTTGGAACCACTTTTTCTCAGCACAGATCAAATCTTCAATGCGTTTCTAAAATGTAAAATTTTATGGCTAAGATTTATTTCTAGAAAAATAAGATAAACCTGTTCCATGCTTGTATAAGAAGAAGCTCCTTCGTCATCGAACGACATTTTTGAATCTGCAAGCTTGAATTCGGCATCCTCATGAGACATGATGAATAGCTCTAAAGAGGTTTTTTTAGACATAAAAAGACTTTAGACATCATATATCATTAATATGATATAATTGAAGAAAACAAAATAAGAACCTTCACATCTCAATAATAATTTTCAAAAATTAAATTCGTGATGCCAATATTTAGCACTGGTTCAAAAATAATAATCCTCCGTCACCAACACCTTCTCCAAGAAACTTTCACCCATTTATTCTCGATGAATTCAGCATGTTTTGAGGACATTCTGAAACATCATTATGAAATTTTTTTAGCTAGAAGATGGTGTCCACTGAAGAAGATGATGTGGTTGCTGAGTTAGGTGTCGTTGTCGCTTCAGATTTCAATGTTGGCAGGCTACTTTTCCACACTGCAGAGCCACATATCAAAGAGGCTGAATTTAAGCGGAAAGTTAAACAATTACAGCTAAGTATGGTTAAGAGCGTCGACGAATATAGCGAATACATGGAAACTGATAATAGGGAAAATAATGCAACGTAAGTTTCTAAACGTCTTAATTTTCACGCCTCTTTTTAACTTTTACTTCGGTAGGACTTACCAGGGAGAGGGAATGCCTCGACTCGATATGGTAAACAATGCCATTGGTTTTTTCAAAGATGGTATGTAAATAGTTGAAGTTTCACTTAGAAGAGCAGAAGCTGATCAGTTTTTTAGGCAAGCTCATCCTTGTTCCAATAAGTGACGTGTATGATATGCAACCAAAAATTTACAACAAGGCATCGGAAGAGGCTGCTGGGCCGAAAAAAATTGGTAGACTTGTGATTTAGCTTTATTTCCGTAGGTGTACGCAACCGCTCAACATTTGTTAAGATGAAACCAAGCTTTCCGAGCTCAAAAAAGATAGCAAGGGACAGGTGCTTCGATCGAAATTCGCTCGTGTTGAGACAGACTACCAAAAGAAGCGACGAGAAAATTCTTCACAGTTCAAGCAAAAGGAAATCGATGAAGACAAGTGGATTCCCCTCACTGTGGTAAAAAAGGTCTCTTAGTTTCGGTCAGTTTTTCCGTGCAAATGTTCACTTTCGTCAATTTTAGGAACCAGCCGAACTATACAAACAATACTTTATTGATGAAAATATAAAGCATATAAAAACAGAATACTAGATTTTTTGTTGAATTTTTTTTGTTGTACTTGGTTGACCTCTTGTTATCACTAAATAAAATATTTGATAAAAGATCGGGGTTAACCAGTGGAGATATTACCGTACATATCAGGCTGATTCATAATTAAAGCATATTTTATTTCTATGACATGCGAATGGCGCTGCATTTTTAGCGTAAATCTTTTTGGTGGCTCTCCGACATCTTAGACGCAGAAATGTAGCCAAGAATTTAGGCTACATTTCCGCATGTGACGTGTCCAAGAACCATCAACATACGGCTACATTTCTTTATCTAAGATGTCTAAGAGCCACTAAAAAAACTTACGCTAAAAACGCCAAATTTACTACAGCGCTACAGCTACTTTTTGTAGCAAAAAAAATGAGCGATTTGACCGGATGGAAGGCGAACAAAAGCTCTAAAATTTCAAACTTTTATCTAATGGAAATCACACAAACTTACCCATCAGTGATCCTATTCTTGCACAAGAAGCATTCTACTGTAGAATCAATAATTATTTTTTGGTTGCGTGTTTTTTGTAATATCTTCTCGTAATTTTTCCTAGCCAGCTGTATAATTGAGAGAAGAAGGTTGCTCTAAACGCATTAAATCGAAATTTTAAATTGAAAACGCCCAATTCTTACCTGTGTGGCTCTGTTTTTTATAGCTTCAAAAACAGCTTCCAAGGCTTTCCACACCTTTTTGAGCGGTGTTTCCAGAGGTATCAAAGAAATGGCTTGCACTAAAAAGTAATTTGATAAATATTCATTAATTGGATGACTGATCGAAAGCTAGAGGCTTAAAATACCCGTATCAATTTGCCCAGCATGTTTCCTGAGCACTTTTAAAGCTTCATTAACATTAATCCTTGGTTTGTTTACGATTAAGTTTGAGTTTAACTCTCGTCCTTTTGAATGCTCTTTTAGTGGACAGGCATATGCCTCAAAAAGCATGAAGAACACCTGATACAAATACAATGAAAAATTTCCGCTTTTTGTCACCACCTAAAAATTATACCCTCGAGTTAACCTCATCGTTTACATCATAATAAGTTGAGCAATAGCGTTCAGCGCCAGCAAAGTCCATCAAAATGTTGGAATAGATTAATAAAGCCTGGAAAATTAACATGTCATAGGTAGAAGCCGACACATCAAAAATAAAAAAACCTCTTCGTGTTTTTTCAACCTTCCATAGATGATTGCACGCTCCTCTAGCAGGTCTAAAAAACATGAGTATTACATACTTTTTGTAAGTTTTTTGCCTAGTCGACAAATATTTTTGAGCTCAGCCTGAAACAATCTGGAGCTCAGCTCAAAATTGCCACCGGATCAAATTTTGCCCTGAGTAGAAGACCACTCCAAGCCAAAATCTCGATTTTTAGCTCCTGGCTGAACAACCCTGCTCCCAATTTGTGCTCTAGTCGAGTATTATGAAACCCACTTTCATCCAGCTGCAATAGGACCCTTTCCGGAGAGTAGTCCTGAGAGGTTTCAAGGAAATGCATAAGTTTCTTGCGCATTTCACCCAGTTCACCATCTTCTTTGCCTGCAACTGTTCGCAACTCTTCTAAAATTAAAATTTACCGCATAAAAAGGAGCTGTAAAAGTATACCATCTTCCAGTGCATGAACATAGTCTTTCATAAGAATTTTTATGCTCAAAACTAAATGCTCTGCTAATTCTTCATGAAATTTTGGCCGCTGCTCATGACATTTATAGATGATGTGTTCCTTAAAACAAGAGAAAGTTAAATGCTAAACATAGTTCCAGCTATTTTGAACATACTAGATAAGGAATAATTGCGCGAATGCAATTTTTTCTCAGAAAATAAAGAACTTCTTCTCTATCCAAATTACGAGATTGGTCTCCTTCATTTGCAGTAAAAATCTAAATTTTGGGCAACAAATAAAAGTTGTAACTTTATGATAAATTTTGACTTGTACGCCTAGGGGCAGACTTTCAGCCAACACAATCGGAGCATACTCAAAGATAAGTCGGGCATTCTCACTGCCCAGTCCCTGCAAATACTCTGACATTCGCTCCACACCAAGCAATGGGCTCTCCTCTTTTCTGGACTCTCTTTTAAGTAGTTCCAGTGCTAAATTGGTGTATATAGTCGGTGTTCCGCTTAGCGGCCATATTTCCAAATTTAAAGCAAATAAATGAGTTAATGTTTGAAACACAATTTAAGTGTGGCGTTGAGTTGATACGGAGTGAGTTGGAGGAGGCAAATAAATTCGGTGGGGAGTTAGATGTCGTACGTGCATACACGTGTATACGCTTGTACTATTTGGAAACCGCTAAAGTAGTGCTCGATATAACGACCTATTGTAAGAATTCTTGCGTTCCTTAAAACGCAATTACAGGACGAAGCATCGTGTTTCCAAAGGAGACATGATTATCTAATATCTCTAGATCCAGTTATTCCCTACTTCGCCAGCTTTCTTATTTGACTGTGGCTTCCAGTTTCAAAAACCTGTCTCTAGTAAGAAGACTCCGGTAATTATTAAGCTAGTTGATGATCTAGATTTCATTCGTGATTCCAGTTATTTCGATATCCAGTTTAATGTT
Source organism: Subanguina moxae (assembly GCA_000981365.1). NCBI lineage: Eukaryota > Metazoa > Nematoda > Chromadorea > Rhabditida > Anguinidae > Subanguina > Subanguina moxae. The sequence goes on along the minus strand of BBSZ01000021.1, from coordinate 8,032 downwards.
TTCAGTCATACTTCCAGACCTGGCTAGAAATTATTGGGAGAATCCTCCCCTTCTTTTCAGGATTTCTGATTGGAGGAGGTCGAGGTAAAGTTGTAAACAAGTAAAGTAGTAAACATTTCTTCTAATTTTCCGTCCCCTCGGTCTCTTGTGGGAGCGAATTGGCAAGGGTTAACTGGAAAAATCAGGCTTCAAACTCACACTTCTTGTGCATTTTCTTCCGTTCATAAAGAATAAGCAGCTCAAGAGACTTTTCTTTTAGATAGAGATCTTTTTCCGCTTCAGAGATAAGACAACTATTGTCAGGCAAGCGAAGGAGGCTGGAGACTAGCATTGGTTTGGTCTAAATAAAACGATATTGATCGCTTTTAAGATTGTGTTAGGTAAGAATTTACTTCCGGTAAAGCACAAGGTCCTTTTTGTGTATTCTTCACCAATAATGCATTTTTTACATCGAAAATTCCGTGCTGATCCCAAATTTCATTTGTTAAAAAAATTTCAAACTGTCTAATCGTGAGAAGAGCACTCTAACGAGAAAGCCTTTATAAAAAACATATTTGAGCTTTTGCGTATTCGTATGAGCAATTAAGTTTAATAATCAATATTGGCAAAAATGTGCAAAATGGAGAAGAAGGAAGAGCCTTAGAAATTATTGAGCCTGTAAGCTACATGTGCTCTATCGGATGTAAACTGTGCCAAAATGTAAACCGTACCATCAAGTAGCACTTAAGCAGCACAGTATCCACCAACTCCAGTATGGCTTCTTGTTTCTTCAGTGTCCTAGTTGGTAGCAGATTTTGTTTCTTCTCCTCCTTGAGGTCTTTATAATGCAACGTTATTAGTTGAGCGCACTCTGTTCTTTTCTAAATGCTTACGGTCAATGTTATTTATGTTAATCCAAAAAGCAATAAACCTCGGAAAGGTAGTCTCCAAGTGTAAGAAGAGCAAATTTTCTTTCATTTTCTGGCAAATTCATAGCAGGCTCAAAGAGCACCAACTCATCTGGATTGATCTTGGACAGCATCGCTAAGTATTTTTCTGGAATTAGCGGAGGAAAGAGATTCATCACCAGCAGCACTTCTAAACAATAACGAATTTTCCGCAAATGATAAAACAGTCAGAAAGATTCTCGTACCTGTAAACAAAAAACCAACCTGTTTTAATCTGCAGATGAATTCTGAAACATTCGGCAAACTTTTTCTGGTTGAACAATTCTAAAGCCATCCGTCTCTTAATTTCCACCAAATTCACTGTATCCGCAAGCCATTCGTTTTGGTTCTGAAAAAGATAAGGAGTTTATTGCATAAATTTCTGAAAAAGAAATTACCGTATTTACTCGAATAAGCGGGCACCCCCTTTCGTCACGACGGTCGGTGGTCAACAATTCTTTACGGTTCAACCACCTGACAATTGGGTACTGACACTATACTCAAAAGTGTAGCTGAGATTTAGGGCTATATTTTTGAGTGTAATGTCCGTTCCCAATCGTCGGGTGATTGAGGTGTAAAAAATTGTTGACCGCCGACCTTTGTGACGAAAGGGGGTGCCCGCTTACTAGAGTAAATACGGTATATGGTGGTTTAATCTTTTTCCGCCTTTGTGAATTTTGGCTATAAGTTTTTTGACTCTGCTGTATTATACCGCCTTCCTCCCAAATTTATTTTTTTTTTGGGGGGGGGGGTGTTATAATACGGTAGTACCAGTTTTTTACCTTTTCAACATTTTGATACAACCATATTTTATTCAAAAGCTGAGTGAAAATTTAGGAGTATATTGCAGATGAAAACACACCTTCTTAAATACCGAAATTTTCAAGAACTAAAAGATGGTAAAAAAGGTACCATTCTCTTTCTCAAAAAAAACCAGCTTTTGAACAAAAAAATATTTTTCAGAATGTTGAAAAATAAAAAAAGTTATGGCCAAAATTTATTAGCGTAAAAAATTAAGTCACCGTGTATTCTTGAAAAGTATGTACCGCTAACTGAATTGCCAATTGGAACTGCTTTTCTTCAGTCAAAAACTCTATGTTTTTCTTCACTAAAGGCTTTGAATTGAGTTTCCAGGCCGTGTGATCGCTGCCCACGTAAACGTTGCCTCTAAAGTAATTTGGAGAATATTGGGTTGTATGCAGCTTATTTATAGGTTTAAAAAAAATAGAATAGAGAAATGGTAAAGTCGACGCTTAATATTGGGACACGCTTGAAGCAAGGACGGTGTTGGGCCAGTCTCAAGCCAACAAATGGCTTTTGATTTAAGGACGGCAAGCAAACTTCCCACAAAGTTTTTGCTGTCTAAACGAGAAATCTTCTACCGTCTTATATCTTTAGCAGCGTAGCAGTCAAAAAAATTGGGTAGAAATTTTCGTAAAATCACGAATTTTAAATCACGTCTAGTCAGAATGTGCGACCCGCTTTTTTCCGTAATCAGAGGGATTATGGTTGTGATGGAAATGGATGTGATGAATGTTTGAAAATTTCGGTTTTGATTTAGCAATCACAACAAAGAAACTTACGGTCTTCCAGAGCAGATATTGACAGCTTTGTCCAACTGTAACCTTAGTTTTTGGATTAGCATAGCAGGTTCCATCGACCGTATTTCTATCACATTTTTTGGCAGCACCGCTACAAGATATGGTGAGTCGTAAGCTGAACACTTTATTTCACTTCAAAAGCTTTGCAAAAAGGGAACAGACCTATTGCCAACGGACAGTCGGAGAAACGACAATTGGAGTATTCTCTTGTCGGTTTTCCTGCAAAGAATACATTTTACACCACCTCTTACAGGATGAATCCCAGCTAACCTGATTGGCCAATAAAAATTAATAGGTTGTCCCTGCCAATGCCTACCAGATTGTTCTTCTTTTTGTCAGTTCCATCCACACCAACAGTTAAGCCGAGAATAATCGGTGAGTCAGTTGTTCGACTGCCTATCGTGTTAAGTGACTTCAGTTTCCCTATGTCTTCCTCGTCTCCCGTCTAAAGCTACTTGAAATGGTGATTGGAAAACAGCAAGGAAGGTAAGCACCTCTTCCGCCAATTGTCCATTTTTGGTATTAGTGTTGTTGTCCTTGAATAATTGCAGAAAGAAGTACTCATTCCGGATAGCCAACACCAAGCAATTCCATCCACAAAAAGACAATAGTTGAGCGGAGTCAGGAAGACAAGCCAGATTAAGATTAAGCTGCTCTTCTTCAAACTTGTCCATCAGCCATTTGAAGTAGTGAATGCGTTTGCGAGAGGAAATGACCACTTGAAGCAGGCTTTCTTCCTAGGAAAGACAATATTTAGAGGGTCGAAAGTGAAAAGATAATGAAAAGGTGACACTTTACTTCACGGACATGAAAAGAAAAGCAGGTAATTGGACGATATTTGCTGAGTGTGTCCAACAATTTGTATGGCTCATTGGCATCATGCACTGACAGTTGATTGTCAGACAAGCAGAGAATTAGATCATGACTTTCCACTACTTTGAGTTCATTGATCAGTCGCTTCTCGAAAGTCCGACAGACTTGGTATTCGAAGCCAGAACGCTTTCCTAAAACAGTTTTTTCCTGTCTCAAATTAATTGAAAGTGGTAAAAACACAGAAAAGTTAAATGTCCGACCATCACCAAACCTGAACATTATTGGAAAACCTTATTAAAAGATCCCACAAATCAATTCTATGCACGAAATTTAGCCTTAAATAACATCTTAGATGACTCTTAGAACACAAAATATAAAAAGAGTTCCAAATTTGCGAAGCATCCCTACACCATAATTACCTGCATGATCACAACTTAGTAGATGTCCTTGTTTGCTTCCTATTAATAGTTTGTCTTTCTTATCTGCAAAATGTTTGCGATAGTTTTTTTTTTGTTGTTGCGGACAACAAAAGTATCATGAGTAAATGTTTACCATAAGAAACGATAGAAGTAACATCAAAAGGTAGCTTGGAAACAACTTCTTCAGTGGCATAAGCATCGTACATAGCTCCTAACTTGGTGGTTTTTCAGGTAGCATTAATTTGTAAAAGGTTCACAGCACCAATAAGTCACATAGAAAACATAATTTGCTTGAAAAATTCATTTTGCACTGGCGCAAATTTCGCTTTGACGCTTTTCACATTTCTTTGCATTAGAAATCGACGTATTTTCGTTGTCTCTTTGATGTCTGTCAGGCGGTCAAACCCAACGGTTTATACTTCTTCTTTTCCTTTAAATCCTCTTCATTTTAGTGATAATTATCGCTTCTCGGCCTTTTGGATAAGGTTAAAGTGTATCTGTTCTTATCGGCCTATCCCCAATGATACTCCAATTGGGGTCTTTAGAGAGTGACCAATAAGTCACTCTCTAAATCGAGTGACTCTAATTCAAACATCGCCGGCTGGCCTGGTGTTGCACATACTCATGCAAACACTAGGACCAAACAAAAATTTCTCTAAAAAAAAATTGATAGTGTCCCATGGCCAAAAACTGAGCGTATATAGAAATCGAAGAAAAACATAGTGCCGGGTTCGAGAATACAGCGGATATGCAGAAAATCATGTATAATAAACTGCTAGTATTGACTGCATCATTGACACGAAAGAGTATTCAGTGAAAGCAGTAAACAATCACTAAGCCTCTTTTTAAACACTTATTTTGCCTGAGTTATGCTTTAAGGTGCTTTTGAAGTGCGCGAAGGGCTCAATTTAGCGCGAGCCTTGCAGATCGGCCATCAGTGCACACTAATCAAGGGCCAAATAAAGAACTAGGCCTCAGACCCTGACGCAGGCACCAGTCCTCACCACCGTGGCAGCAATATGGGGTCAATATATCTAGTTGTCCCCTCTCCATAAGTTTCGGTCACATGTCAGGATGAAGCAGCTGTTGACCATCGCTTCTCAAAGTGGCTGAGTATAATATAGCGAATTTCGATGTGGCAGACATCTTTATGGTCAGGGATAAGCAAAATGATCAAGTAATGATGCATAATGATGAAATAAAGAGCACTATACTTTTCCAAACTGTAGAACATGTATCCCTTTCAAATCCCTAAAACCCGTGTTCATATTTTATAGTCTGCACACTATCTTCTTTCATCACAAATAAACAATCCACCACTAGTTGGGAAGAGCAAGCAGATATCTTTCTATTGACAGATCATACGCCTATATGAGTCATGAAAATAGCTATGAAACAGGCAATTGCAAAAAGGTCCCATGATTGATCATCAACCCAATAATGACATTGTTTGAAGGTCACAATCCTTTTCCTTTTGTGTATTGTTATATAAATTAGCTTACAGCTTTAGGTGCAGATATCGGTGCAGATTGAAAAAAAAAAAAGGAAGAGAAATGCTAGCATCACCGCCAAACAGTACATAAAATCGTACAGCTAAATATTCTCTTTAAACAAATCTTGTAGTCGTTAGCTTTTTTTAATCCATTTTTAAAATAAAGCAGGTCCTTATTTGTCAGTATTGCTGATCACATCCTCTTGCCTCCCTTTTTTGTTTGTTCATTTGGCGATGAGAGTGTGGAGAACGTATTGTTCGGCTATGGGTTGCTCAACTCTGGCTCAAAAAATGCAAGCACACACACATAGTCGACGTGCTTGGGATGTGCCTCCTTCTTTTGACTTGTATAAAAGCGCGAGCCTAGTCAGCAGATTTAGTCATAGCTTAATCGACTGCACATTCAGCTCTAATATTCCCAAAAGTCATGTGGATTCAATTTGGTGTTGTGGGAGCTCTTTTAATTCTCCAAACAGTTACTAGCCAGGACCAACTCGTAGATGATGCCTTGCCAGAACAGTTAGACACAACTAAAGCCTTAGTGGATAATATTTCTCCTTCAGCGCAGTCGCAATCTACTCAAGCCCCACCAAAAGAGTCTTCTCCACCAGATAATTGGCCCCAAAGTTCACCTGCACCAGTTCATTCGATTCCTCCTGCACATTCACCTCGGAGAGCTTTCAGATCTTCTCCACATGATAATGGAGTGGTTGGTTAAGTTTTAGAGAATTTTGTTAAAAAATAAAATGTTGTTATAGCCACCCGGATTTGAAAGCGTACTTCCAGCCGATATTATTCAACAACTTAAAGCTTTGCATAATAATAGGACTTTGTCATTCCCGGTTAGTTTGGGGCTTTAAGTTTTTTTTATGTATCTTCTGGGTGATATGATCACAGGATATGACGTTTAGTTGTCTATGGCGGCAAATCAGAGCATAGCAACAAAAATTAGAATTTTTTTCATTTTGGACAGCTCTTACTCTCTTCTTCAACTAAGTTTAAAAAATGATCTCTGGCGGGATCGAACCGCCGACCTTGTGCGTGTGAAGCACACGTGATAACCACTACACCAAGAGACCACATGTTACCATACATAAGGGATTCTATATATGCCGTAGTTTATAATAAAGACGCTTTGTATAATTTTTTTTTAGCAAAAGCGCGAAGAATTTGATCGAATTCTGAACTCAGTTCCCGGAGAAATTCTTGCGAAACTGCCTTTTCCTCCTGGTTTCGAAGCCCTTCCCACTGGGATCAAAAAGAAAATAAGCGAGATTCACACCAACCCACAGCTCAGTTGGAACGAGAAGAGTAAACAGATTGGTCAGATCATTGAGTCATTGCCACCCAACCAGCGCCAGCATTTATCAGGTGCTCCTCTCGCTCGGGGTCTCAAGCTCAATTTCCCTCCAACTGTAGGCTTCTTCAATAATCTCCTTACAGCACAATATCAACCAATTTAGCCTCCACCTGGATTTGAAAAAGTGTTGCCCAAAGAGATGTACCAAAAGCTTCTGATCATACACCAGGATCCATCCCTCACACCCAAAGAAAAAATACACAAAATAGATGGAATCATGCGCTCACTAGACCAAAAAATTCTGGACGCCCTGCCACTTCCTCCTGGCTTCGACCAATTACCTACAGAGACAGTTAAAAAGGCCAAGGCCATTTTTTCCGATAAAACACTAGACTATGAGTCCAAAAACAAAAAGATTATCCAGTTTGTAAAGAGTCTTCCGGCTGAACAACGTCAATTGGTAAAACCACCAATGCCTCCGGTGCTAAACCAACTACCAAAGCAGGTTTATTTTGCATTTTTTCTGCAGAAAATGTAAAAAAAACCAAAACTTTAGGTGAAAAATCAAATTGATGCAATTTTTGACAATGAAGATTTGGATGAGGAGCAAAGACACAATGAGTTCTGGAAGCTGGTAGATACCTTGCCTGCTGAGCAAAGAACCAGCATACATGCAGAGCTGGGTGACACAAAAGGCACACAAAGTGGTGCACCATTTGGGGATGATGAGGTAGCTAGCTCTGAAGCACCCGATGCACATCTGTTTTCATCAAGTTGAGATGATAACAATGAAAATTCAATTGTTTATTTACTCACCTGAATAATCGTTTCTATTTGCTGCAATTTATGAGTTTACTTGATGAATTCTCTAACTTTTCTTTCACTTATGTGTAAAATTACTTTTTGTTTATCTAGTTGTCACACATTTAACCTTGCTCATGCATAATTTGCATAAGGAATAAAAAAGGTCTTTAGAACAACAACAACTTTATTAATGACGGCATCCGACAACAAAACAATGATTACCACTCTAAATTCCGAACAACAAAGGTAACAATAGGCAGGGAAACTAAAAAGGCTTAGACTTCCACTTCCATCTTTTCCATATCTCATTCAGTCGATTCCAGCATTGGTTTTCCTGAAACCAAAAGTAATTTTTTAGATAATGGCAACAAGTATCAATGAAAAAAAACGAAAATGAGTGACTGGTTTATGGTTGTTTTTCACGTCAAAATATTTATTATCCCATCAAATTTTAAGAACTTGATTGCCTCAGCAATTTTCTAAAAAACTTTTCTATTTTTTTTATGCAATCCTAAATTTCACCCTTCTAATGAATCATATAAACTAACTTAATGATGCTAGAAAAAATTACCAAAAAGTTTAAAAATAAATACCTCTTGATTTATTTAAAAATCTATTTCGCCATCTTATTTCAACAAAGTCAAGTCATTTGATACCCTCATCGGAAAGAGGAGGTC
>BBSZ01000020.1:0-16397 GCA_000981365.1 Subanguina moxae | reverse complement strand
CACAGAAATAGCTGTGTGTGTTTCTACTGTAAGTTAACTGTCAGTAGTGATCACAGAAATAGCTGTGTGTGTTTCTACTGTAAGTTAACTGTCAGTAGTGATCACAGAAATAGCCTTGTGTGTTTCTACTGTAAGTTAACTGTCAGTAGTGATCACAAAAATAGTTGTGTGTGTTTCTACTGTTAGTTAACTGTCAATAGTGATCACAGAAATAGCTGTGTGTGTTTCTACTGTAAGTTAACTGTCAGTAGTGATCACAGAAATAGCTGTGTGTGCTTCTACTGTAAGTTAACTGTCAGTAGTGATCACAGAAATAGCTGTGTGTGCTTCTACTGTAAGTTAACTGTCAGTAGTGATCACAGAAATAGCTGTGTGTGTTTCTACTGTAAGTTAACTGTCAGTAGTGATCACAGAAATAACTTTGAGGTAATTTTTTCGCGGGCTAATTTTTTCGCTTTTTTGTTGGCACTGAAACTATGCGTGAACAATGAACACAAGAATTATCAACATAAAGAATCTCGGAAAACCATATGTAATGATTCAAAACAAAATCTATTTGATGCAAGAATATACTTTTTAAAATTAGTTTATTTTTTCTTGTCCTTAATACAATTTTCTTTCAAATTATTTCAAGACTAAAGCTTGAAAGGGGTGTAGAAAAGTTAATGAGTACTATTAAGTATAGGTTTACAAACAAAACTTCAAATGACTTGACGATCATTTTTTTGAGATCTCGTTCACGCTCTATAGACATAGTTTAAGGCCTCTTTCAGTGCCGGTGCTTTAGAGATTCTTAATTTGTCCAAGTACTGTACTAATGCGGAGTTTCTCTTTTGGCGGCTTGTTTCAATGTGTTTTAGTAATATTCAACACGTTCCACCATTTAAATGTTTTTTTTCGGTAAAAGAAGTAATTGCTGGATTTTCTGAAGGCTACAAAGCAGCAGGATTAGTCTTCTTCCATTTTGAGACAAGGTCATAACCAGCATTTTTTTTTGCAAAAAGTTATTCTAACCATTTTGTTGTTAAAAATGTTTTATTTTTTATTAAATCACAAAAATTTTGCTCTAATTCAAGTATCTTTCTGCAGCTTTGTATTAGCATCATTATACATTGGGCTCATTGCCCTAATCACTTCTTTCGGTTCCATCCTGGGCTTTTTTCTTTGGATCAATAAAATCAACCAGTTCACGACAAAGGAAGCAGAACAATTTCGCTATTTAGAAAACCAAATTCAGTTTGTTAAAATCAATACTTACTCATCATAATAATCAATTTAAGCAAACTGATTTTCTCAGTTAAATTGGAAAATTCTAAATGGATGCATATAAATATGCGACAAAAGAGAATCACCAGACTTGGATTTCCCAGCTGTATTTGTGAACCTATGGAGTCCCTTAAATGTCCAGTAGGACCTCCAGGAGATAAAGGCAGAAAGGGAGAAGATGGAGCCCCTGGTTTAGCAGGAATACCGGTAATATTGTCTCATTATATGCTGGTTATATAATTTTGCAGGGAGCTCCAGGATTGCCAGGCAATATCCCGCCAGTTTCTATCGACTTTGACCGCAACTGCAGAATTTGTCCTCAAGGCAAGGCTGGAAAGCCGGGTGATAGAGGTTTAATTGGACCACCTGGACCTCCTGGTCATAATGGCCGAGTAGGGAGTAAGGGGAAAAGAGGGGAGCCTGGTAAAGTTGGTGCAGTAGGCAGGGATGGTCCTCCTGGTAAAAGAGGCAGAAAAGGTTTGCCTGGATTTTTTGGAAAAGTTGGTGTTGTGTTTGAAAAGCCTGGACTTAGGGGTTTGAAAGGGAAGAGAGGCGAGAAAGGCGTAAGAGGTGTTCAAGGTGGGTGTGAACTGTATGTCAATTCTTTTAATTTATCATGTCTAGGCCCTCGAGGAAGACCAGGAAAAACTGGACAAAAAGGGAAAAAAGGCGTTGCAGGCAATGATGGACCAGCAGGAAATCCAGGTCGAACTGGTATAAGAGGACCTCCAGGAATATCTATACCAGGCGTAGATGCAACCTACTGCAAATGCCCTCCTCCCTCAGGGTCTCTAAACTTCCAAACTGAGAAAAAGATAGTTAAAGAAACAAACAATGTTTATTCCAATGACTGTTCACACTGGTTTGGAATGTACAATTACAACAGAATGATTGCTGGGTGAAAGCAAATGCGTGGAGCTTGCTAAAACTTATTAAGAAAAAGAATTACATAAAACATAAATTTTGTGTCAATAAATCAATTTGATACATTTGATACATATACAGGTCATTGGCCGTCACTCAAAGTTGTGAAATGGGGTGGAATCTTCTTGACTTTCGTAACCGCAAACAACATTTATGTAATTAATGGTCCTGCATTTGCCGCTGGCTCTTTTATTAAATTATCTGTCCTTGTTCAAATATTTATATAAGCAGTTAGTGTATATCTTTTATTGTTGTTTAATCTTCAGTAGAGTCCTAGTTAGATTACTAATGTTTTCAAAGCATTCTGTGTGGGCATTTTTTCTTCTTCTTGTTGTACTTGTGATCAATATTCATGCTAAAATTTCTTTTCTCGACTTGGACTGTGACTGGTGGAAACGTACTAAATGCGCATTAGGATGTTTGTTTAACGAGGGAAAACCGAGATTTAAGTTGCTTTTAAAATTTAAAGCCTCATAAACTTAGACGATTTTTTTGATAAATTAGATAACTAACATGAAACAGTCAGACAAGCCCTCTATATAACGAACATTTTTTTGTTCCGAAGGGTATTCGTTAGGTAGAGAGTTGGCTGTTTTGTTGCAAAAAGGAAAAAATACCGAAAAAATTTACAAGATGAAAATTTCTACATTTTAGATTTGTGCAAACTGGGAATATGTATCTGCAGTGATTGACAACAACGTTGCTTTGGTGGCAAATTCTCAACACATTTCGCTACATTTATTCAGCAACATTGAACGCCTCCTTACTATTTTATGTTTTGAAAAATAATCTTTGCCTACAATTAATAAAGTAGTGTTGAGCTACACCTATCACAAGTTACTAATTTCATTCCACCAATTGCGAACATCATCAGAGGTCGCAGGAGCTACCACTCTCTGAGTTGGTGTATTTAGGGTCATTGTGGGGCTTTGACTAGGCACTAAACAGACTAATACGATGTTTTTTAAATTATTTTCTGCGACCCACCTTGACTGGGTAATAAGAGCTCTAGAGAGCAACGTCTCTCAGCAGTCGGCTCTTCTGTGTCTTCACACCACTCCTCCACATTAGGCAACTCTTTGCTAGTCATCTAAACAACTTAATAAGCCATCAGCCATAATATAACAATTTACCTGCAACTGTTTTATAGTAGATCTTTTGTCATTTCTGCCCAATATACTAGGCAAAAAACCAGCCTTTTTTTCAACAATGGTTGCCATATGGTCTGTGCTCACAATGGATATGTTTGGCCGATCAGGCAAATTGCTTTGTATGGGCAGAGACTTCATTCTACTGCCCCACACAAACTTTTTGGCTTCCTTATTATATTTATTTTGATTTAAAAAAAAAGTATAGTTGCTACCCCAACAAGTAGATCTGGAATGCTGCTTCTCCTTAAGCTTTTTGTCTTTTTGGGCACGGTCTCCTTCGTTTCTTCGCTTTTTTTGGACTGTTTATCCTGAGCTTGGGCTTCCGCTTTGTTGTCCACAATACTGACTTTGGCACTTATAGGAAAGGTAGACTTTGTGGAATTTGCATTTATAGTGTAACCGCAAATAGTTGTTGAACGAATTTGAGAAATTAGACTTTGATTCTGTTCTTGTTTCTAAAAAATGTTTTAAAAATGTAATTTTTGTTACCATTTCTCCAAAATGCAGTTTTTCGTATAACTCACTTGCTCTTGTTTGATCCTTCGCAAACATCCTTCTAACCAAGCTCTAATGGTCTGCTTTGCCACCTCCTCTTCAATCATATACTCCAACTCTTCTCTCTGAAGTAGTTCCTCCAGTTGTAGACTCTTTCTGATGTCCACACTTCTATAGGAAAGCATGCTAAAAAGTTTATATTTAAACTGTTTTTAAACATTTTTCACTTATTTCACTTCAAAATATCGTGGAATGAAGCATCATCTCCATTATTCAGCTTCTCCATCTCATAGCACATATGCTTAAACAACAAGCGGTCTTTGTTGGGGTCCACTTCCAGCCTTCCCTTTAAAAGACGCAGCAAAAATTTGACCCTTTTAATGGGAATACATTTCTAAAATTTTTATTGAAAATTTTTTTAATTTCCAAGCAAATTCTACTTTTTGTTCAATATCGATCATATTCCAAACTTGTTGATAATTTCTAATATCCGCATAGCTAAGCAAGGCATCTTCTTCACTCGAATAGAACAGAGAAAAGTTTTCCATAATTATAGCTAAAATTATTAACAATTTTTTTAACTTCTTTTGCGGGATTTTCTACCACTTTTAAAAAACCGTCACTTTTTACTGAGCAATTTTTAAAAATGCATTTTTACACATCGACTGACTCATAAGTTTTAAATTCACCAACCTACTAAAAGATTGAGGACAATATAAGTGATGATCAAGTAAAAGGAGCAAAAGTATATCAGAGCACCAAAGTAGTTGCCACAATCTGTCTGCCAATAATTTATTCCTTCCTTCCAATAACAAAATGGTGGACTTCGCTAAACTCAAAAGTTTCTTAGTGTCAAAAATTGTTGATACCAAAACCTACCATGCAATCATGCATAATGTCATTCCAATCCTCTCCCGTAACACTTCTAAACAACACAACCAATGCTTCTTTACCACTCCGAAAGTTGACATGTCTAAAAAGCAATTTTTAGACAGCGTGAAAGCAAGTGTGTCAAAATAATCATGCTTGGAAATTGCTTGTCCATATTTGACCATGCCAAAAAGCACTACACCCGCATAAGCATAGAAGAGGACTAGAAGAAACATGGCCGTGATGATAAATAGACTTCTTATCATCGACATTACCACCGTCAACATCAGCATTTTCAATGTAGATTTTCTTCCTAAATAATTTTTTACATTCGCAATGCTGGAATAAACCCTTACCAGCAATAGTAAAGAATCTCATGATGACAACAATGTATCCAAAGGTATAGGTGAATCGTTTGAACTTGCTCTGAGTGGCCACCATACTAGCTGGCAAAGCCATCACAAAATGGGCTATGATCCAAATAGTGCCCAGCATAGTGATCAACAAGTCTATGCGATTTCTTTTGCTTTGCCTTTTAAAATTATTTCTTAAAAAAAGATTGTAGAAGAAATGCAAATGGTCTTACCAAAATCCGCGGAAAGTAAAAGCCACGCTTTTGAGTATGATCTAAGTGCTTCTTTTTGTTTCCAATATTTTCAAAGATATTTCTTACTTCTACAGTAAAAAGCACATTGCAGAGAGCAGACAATGCTGTGGAGAAATAAAGGAATTTAAGTCTATCCCATTCCTCTTCTACATTCCAAGGCACTACCAGAGTGGCTGAATTGACAACCACCAAGATTGCATAAAACTAAATGTGCAGCTAATATTTATAAGTTTATTTCAATAATTACTTGTTTGAACATCCTGCTCATTGTCAACTCATACAAACGATTCCTCAGTTTGGCTGACTCCGCTGGTTTAGGAGGAACATGCAAGGGCTGAGCCATACGTAACCTAGCTTTTAGATCATGCCATCTTCTTTGATCAACAGTCAACAAGGCTGTTCCCTTAAAAATTGTAAATTGTAATTATTTTCATTACCAAAAGGTTACCCTATTCTCCATATAATTAGCAATAACTACACCAACAAATAAGGTCAGCCCAATCATACAGCCTATGAAGACATAGATGTGGATAAACAAAACAGCCCACTAAAAAATTGGCGTAAATATGTGTTATTGTAGCAGTAAAAAGAAACCAACTGGTCCTCGTCGTGCCCACAATATATCTCTGATCACATTCCAGCCTTTGTAAGAAAGAGTTTCAAACAAGGCTAGCATGGCATTTCCAATATGATCAAAGTTGAAGTTGCGAGGATTAGTCCTAATAAGTAAGGTTATCGAAAACGGCAACAAAAAACTGTCCTACTAACCAAACTCTAGGCACTAATATTTTTGGATGTAAGGAATCATCATTTTTGCCAAACACATCCATCCTAGTCACAAAAATTTTTTGCTCAAACACTCCAGTGCAATTGGCTCGATTAGCTATAGCAGGATCGTTGCAGGCAGCTAGCTTTCCGCCCACAATCTGCACTCCAAACGAAGCAAAGACAAACATAAGCAAGATGAGAAGTATGGTCACTAGACATATCTCTTTGAAGCCTTTACATAACTCTACAACCACTCTGCGTATATGAGGCACTAAGGTGTAGATTCGAAGAGGTCGCATGGCACGAAAGATCATAATTAGTTGAGCAAAAGAATTGATCTCAATATGGGTAGGCATCCAGAGCAAGAACCAGAAACTTGTCTGTAAAAATTAGTTTTTTAAGTTTACCATATTAAATGAATTTTACAATGTAAATGAAAACTGTCATAACTCCACCCACGTCTAAAAATATCTAAAAAGAGGTTTTTTGTTTTTGCTATGGATTATTTTACCTCTGACAACTGCTTTTGGAGTAAAAAATAAGCCATTGGCAACAACTTTGAAGGCAAGCTCAAAAGTCATTGCCAATACAAAAATATATTCGCAAATCTGAATTTGGAAAAAACCAATTTAACATTTATGTTATATTTTCAAGTTTCACCTGTAAATATCCATTGTTAAACACTAAAAATTCTCCAGTGGTTGGCCAAGGACTTTCTAATAACATAGATCCACATGTCAAAGCAGTGACCAACACCATTGCCCAGTCCAAATAAGTCATCAAGCCAAGTAAAGAGTGAAACTGTTTGTATTTAAGTTGGACGGGCTTTCCTGTCACAGAATCTATTTTCTAAAAAGATAGATAGAATTTTTTGGAATTTTCTTAAATACCTCGGGGGAATATCTTGCATCAACAATGTCTTGGCAAAATCTCCGCAAATTAGAGTTTCTACCAACAGTGAATAATGGACGGTCAAAAAACGGGTGATTTTCCCTCATCTCTTCTTCTATGCGATTTCTATAATTTTTTATTATTATTTTGATATTCAAAACTGTTTTTAAACTGTAAATAGTCATTAAAAACCAAAAAAACCCACCGTGTAAATTCAGCTTGAGCTCTCTTTTTTTGCAATGCTTTGATGTCAATTTCGTCTTGTTTTAACTCTTTTTTGGGAGCAGAATCTGATAGACGGATGTCCCCATTTTCTTTCATATGTTCGTAGATTGCTTTCACTTTTAGAGAATTATTGTTGCTGAATCCTCGCTGGCGATTTCTGCTAAAATTGATTAAAACTGATTTAGCTAAACTACTATGCTAATGTTACACTGAATAATCTCGTTTTCCATTCCTTGTTGCAATGGCTGCGCGCTGCGCAATTAATTGACTGGAATCTGACAATAATACTCTGTTTTTGTTTGATTCTCTAAAGAAAATTATTTTCAGCAAGAAAATTTATAAATTTATTTGCTCAAAAGTTACTCAATCAAGCAGTTAACACTAAATTTGGAAGTCATTTGTCCGATTTGCCTTGCCCGAAAATGATATAGGTCGTTTCTAAAACTGGCCGTTAGGTTAGTCTGTTGCCCAAGTATTCGTTTGTTAGTGATGTAAAAATCTGAATAAGAATTCAAGTAAAGATATTTTCGACCCAAATTTTTAATACTTTCTGCATAGGTATCCCAATTATCTGTTTCAGTCTCGAAAAATTGTCTTGTGAAACTATCACGCACTTTGGGCATGGGAAACTCTCTCATTTTTGGCATCTAAAAAAAATAATTATTTGCTGACTACATTTTTTCATACCTTTCTTAATTTCACCATTTGAGGACGAGTAGGAAATTTTTCAAATATTCTAAGCCTCCAGGGCAAAGTTGTTTTCATACAAGTTGTCTAAAGAACATTAAATATTAGCCGAAGAATTTTAGTAGAATTTTATTTAAATGTACTTCCTCTCTGACTTTCAGCTGCTTAATCTTTTTTAGCTCCTCATCCATTTCCAAGTTGTCGAGAATCACAGCGACAAATAAACTTAGCACAATCTGAAAAAATGTTTTCTTTTAAGTTGATTTCAGACATTTATATTTTACCAGCGTGACAAAGAGATGATAGCCAACGAAATAAATAGCCTAAATCTTTATTATAATGTCTGACTAAATCAAGAAACCAATTATTCAACCACAAAAGGGACCATTGAGTCATTAGTGGATCTTAATATTTCAACCACAACATCAGTCCAGCCCTCTTGGGTGATTATTTGAAACATGGACATAAAGGCCTGAGGAAATGTGCGAAATTTGTCCAAATTTTCTACATAGCAACTAAACAACATTATTTATAGCTTTTAAAAAGCAAGCAAAAACTCACTAAAGTTGTAAGGAAACAGCCGAGGTAATGATCAACAAAATCATGGTAAAAAACACAAGTCCTCCTAATTTTTTGCCTGGTCCAAAAATCTAAAAGAAATTAATTCAATTTTAAAATCAATTTTTATTATAACCTTATAAACAAAATCTTCTAGCATTGGAGAGGCCTTTATTAGTCTCAGTAAACGAAAAACTTGAAAATAGGTGAACACATTTGTGCCATATAGAGCAGGGACCACCTCAAAGAACATAGTTTTAGTTAGGAGGGTTTGAAGCAGAAACCATACATTTAGGGTGCTACCGACACACAACAACAATTCAAATTTGTGCTGCCCTCTTCTAATGTAGCCGGACCATGTCAAGCCTATCATTTTGACCAAAAATTCTCCAAGGAATATAATTGTAAAGGTCATCTAAAGTAAAACTGTATTAATAGATTTACAGATTTTCAAAAGAAAGATTATTCCTTTTTTATTCCAATCCAAAGTTTTTAGTATTAATAAAAAAAATTGCCTCCAACTAAGATGTAAAAGGTTTCTAGCCACAGAATGAAAATCCAAAAAAGGTTAACAAAAGGTTTTGTCTTTAGAATAATTTAGTGTAAAAGAAACAATGATACCTCAATGTAGTAGTAGATAACCTTTCTATCCTCATCACTTCTATCGTGTCGATACACAAAAGAGGCATTTATAAGTGCATTTAAAAGCACCAGAACCATCATAATCGTCTGGAAAAGGGTTGTCCGCACCATTTGAGACAGAAATACAGGAGCGTTGCTGTGCTGCTGGATCTCTGAATCTACTGTGATCAAGTGCCAGCTGCCTTCCTCATTTTTTCGAAGTTTCTAAATTAGTTTGTAATAGACTAATTTCTGCACTTTTTCACCACAGAAAGTTGGTTTTTAAAATGTCGCAATTTCCGATATTTTGCCTTGGTAAACTCATAATTCAAGCACTTTAGAGTAACTAGGAACTAAATTTACGCATACTACTTAGGATTACGCAAGTACTCTTAGAGTAGCCCGCGAAGTTTAGCCGTGAACCAATCACTAAACCATCGGTTTGTATACCATGGATAAAAAAGTTTAAACTATGTTATTTCAAAATGACGACAGAAATAACAGCGCTCATTTCTATTTACACAAGCTAAAAAACTAAAGAAATAAATTAGCAGACCATTTGAGATTTCAGATTGTCATCTGTATTGGCTTCTCTAGCCTGCCACATCTCACTAAACTGCACTCTGATTTCCGCAAATGTCTCTGTGATAACAGCAATGAACACGTTTTTGACTAGCCAGGCCAGGAAAAAAATCAGGGTAATAAAGTAGAAAAAGGCCACGTAAGAAGGGAAAGTATCCAGACAATCATATAGCACATACACCCAGCCTTCTTGGGAAGCTGCCATGTAAACTGTGAAGAGACTTGAACCTGAAACCAATTTTCTTTGACTGCCCCAAATTTCAAGAAAAAAAGTTACCAAAATCATTGAACATTCCATAAAAGCCATTTTGATGAGAGCTCAAATCAAGTTTCATGCCTTGAAGCTGATAAATATACCGCAGCAAATTAAGCCAATGAAAAAATTACAGATCATTTCGTGAGGGCATTCATAGCCGCCTAAACCTTGCCTGGAACACATTGTGTCAGGAATAGCCAGGTCGGCAATGGTCACATTTTTGGGGTTGGTGCCTGGCAAAACACAATGGTATTCCATACGTCCAAACAGCTGCACACCCATTATAGCGTACAATGCCTGCAATGATTGCTTTTCTTTTGGTAAAAGCAAAATTGTTCTCACCATAAAGAACAGGAAAAATATGGTCACATTTTGGATTTGTTGAGAAGAACGTCTGAAAATTATGTGATTCAGTAAGCTTTCCAAAAAATAAAACTTATATATGCTTTTTAATATGAGAAAATGTTTATTAATAGATGAAAAAATGTATTTTTAGCAACTTGCTTGATAATCTGCTGTATTCTGTTCTTGGGAAGTTTAAAACGCAGCACTGAGCGGATCACTCGAATCATTATAAACGGCCTTGGTGATCTAACTAAAAGTCAAACAATTTAGTTACTAAAAAAGACATTTAAGTAGACTATCGACCTACTCCATACCAAGAGGCATACACAAAGCCCCACTGCGGTAATAACACAGTAATTAACTCGTAGGTGTGAAATATCATGGATAAATAATGAAAAAATAATAAAGCCAAGTCAAATTGGCACCAACGGTCACGAATCGTTTTAGTATTTGTCTGAATAATTTTCATAGCCAATTAAAAAAAGAGATTTGTATAAACCTTTAGCAAAGCTTCAACCGTAAAAAACAAGGTTACGAGAAAATCGATCACGAACAAAATATACTGAAGTGAGGGGAAAATGGCTATGGTTTGAGGTGTGTGAAGGCAGACTTAAAAAATAAATTTATTCAACACTATTTGAGTTGTTGACTAACCTGAAACCATTGAAAAAACACAAGCAAGCTTGAGGAAAAATTCAAACAGTCCCATGCAGACAATGTCGTCTAAAAAAACTTAATTACTCTCGCCTTTGTATGATAATTCAGCAAAAAGGCGTAAAAATGGCTTCTTTTCTCAACGAAAAGGGTCAACTTTATA
The DNA here is from genome assembly GCA_000981365.1 of Subanguina moxae. NCBI lineage: Eukaryota > Metazoa > Nematoda > Chromadorea > Rhabditida > Anguinidae > Subanguina > Subanguina moxae. The sequence continues at coordinate 5,334 of BBSZ01000020.1, read as the reverse complement.
TCTCTCAATAAAAACTGCAGTTAATTTAATGAGAGGCATTAAAAATACTTCCCCTTTTTTAAGTCTAAATGTGCAGTCTCGCAAGTCTCTTTTTGAATATAAACCACGAGAATTTGTGGTAAAAAAATTGCGCTAAAACATTTTTTCAACAAATCCACTGTCTCAAAAATGTAGAGACAACGTTTAAAAAAGTAAAACCCATTTAAAAAGCGAAAAAATATTGTGACTGCATTATTACATTTTCTTTTCCCAAGTCGTTAAATTTCTTTCGAAAATGTTTCTAAGAAAAAGGTTTGGAGAAAGAAAAAGAAATTTTAATTTTTTTATTATTATCTTACCTACCAGATATTTTTTGCTTGTGGACAGCGGCGTCCATGGACAACATTTCTGCAAAAACAGCTACTGATTCTCTAGCTGCTTGGACCCTGCTCGAGGCAACACCTCCGACACCAGTTCCAGCACCCGTGTATTGCACCTTTTCTGCGGAATTACCACCTCCTGAAGCGCCTAAATGCAAAGGCAGCCCTGTGTTACTGGAAGTTTTGCGCTGGGTGGCCAGCATGGCAGAAGAGATGGTAGCTGCCTTACAGGCTAAACACTGCTTCATATTACTCTCTGTATATAAAAAAAAAAATTAACCAAAAATGAAACACTCAAGTCTTTTGCCATAAATTGCTTAACTTTTTGCTGGCTGTGCACATAATTAAGAGCACAACCAAAAATTCGATAAATTAGCTTTTTGCCTCATTAAGCATTCAAGACATAATTATTTTCTGAACAAATTAAAGAGTAGGCCCTCTTGGTCGAAATAAAATTAAGAAAAATAAAAATGTTTTTGCATAAATCAGCATAAACAACAAAAATAACTTTAAAGCGCTTCTAATGAAATTTTTGAAACTAGATAAAGCATTTTTCACTAAATACATTGTGATATTGGGTTTGAAAATTTTTGATAGTTTTTCTTTATTTGCTAAAAAAACTGACAAAACAAAAAACAAAAGACTCGGATGTAATCAGTAGAATAGAGAAAGTTTGAGTGGGGCAAGGAATAAAATTGGGTAGTTGAGCCTTGGATGGCTCCTTAGGTTCCTCATCCACTCTTCTCAATGAATGAGCCGAATTTGAGGCCATCGAATAAACTAAGACCAAATTGAATCATTAAGCCAGGCCAGCTTGGCCACCTCTCTCTCCCCTCTTGCTTATTACAGCCACATCACTAAACAAATATCTAAAAGAATGGGCAAACAGCTCCACTTTTCTTAAATTATTCTTCTTTTTTTTTGGCTAACTAATGGCAACAACAAGATGATGGAACGAAAAAAAGTTCAAAAGCAAAATTGAATGGAGATCAAAAAAAAATTGCAGGTATCCCGCAGCTTTTTTCTGCATGAAATTTCTTTTGCCTACATATTTTCAGAAAAACTCATTATTTAAAAAAGACGTCCATTAAATCGATAGTTGAATTTTTGAAAGGCGAAATTGTTGAGTTGTCTAAAAATGACTGGCAAATTGAGAATCCTTACAATTTTTTGCCTTAGAGACATTAATATCAAAATTAGCAAAAGTTATCAAAAATTGAGGTTAAAAAATGGTCGGACCCAACTGTGGATCGAACTTTTTGGGCGTCCGTTAAGTCGAGCGTCGACTGTATTTGCAAAAGGTACGTTAAACAAACCTGCGACTCTTAAAAACACTTATAACGCAAAAATTTGGTGGCTTACCATTTTTTGTATTTTATATTGTTAAGATATATTAATTAGAAGAGAAAATAAAATAATTGTTAGGTTTAAAAAAAGTAAGTAAGATAGTGAAATATGACAGCGTCCACACCAGCCCATGCATCTGTCTTCAAATTATTTAGCCAGATGCTGGCATTTATTATAAACAAGACAAAGAAAGAACTAATTTGACACTATTTTGAGTTCATTTATTCATGCAGCTCTTATTTATTAAGTTATATGCTAAAAATTTCACAAATCTGTATATTCTTACACAAAATACCATTTTTTAACTTTTCGAAATGCAAAGATATGCTTGATTTTTTTTTTACATAAAAACTAAATAGTCTAAAAAGCTGTGGTTTTCAAAATTTCCAAAACTCAATTTTTTTCTATGTGTTATTCGTGTTCAAGGGTTTTGACTAATTTTTGCCCTTTGACCTAAAAATTTGAAGAAAAATTTATAGATATGATATTCATGAGAGTATCACTTTTTCTTAAAGTCGAAAAAAGTGAAATTCCTTCGGGTGACAATACCTATATTAATTTTTTGAATGTTATCCGAAATTCCTACCAAGGATCCTAGCAGTGCCTTGCATGTCCAACAAAGGAGCAACTCCGATCCAATCTTTTTCGATTCCATCCGAGAAACTTTCCACTAAAAAGGGAAAATTTTTTAGGCCTGTCAGCAGTCAACAAAAGCTTAGGCTCACCACTAATACAAGCCTGACGCTGGAGTCTTGTGAATTTGCGGCCAGATGCACTGGCTGTTGAAAATGCCTTTCTCATCTTGCACACAATAAAAATTAACAGTGACTATTTCGGAAAATAAATTTAATCTTCTTAGATTATTTAGTCGTGAAACAGAGGAAATGCAGTGAAAATCAAATTATTTTAGCTGAGAAAGCAGGGCTGAAAACAGCAGCATATTTGACCAATATTAATGTTGTTGTGTCTTTAGTCGTCTTAGTGTTGTACCATTAGCAGCACATTTTGTGTGTAATGCCTATCTTTTGCCGGCTTACTGGCCTTACTTTCACTTAAAAACCTTACTCTTTCCCCCTTTTACGTATTATACAGGCCTGAGTGGAATATGGCTTAGCCTTTAGCCCAACCCTCCACTGCCGGAAGATAATTGCTTGTGACGAAGTGGCGAACAAGCACAAAACAACGCTCTTCCTGCTTTTGCTTTTTTTGAAAACGAAAAATGTGGGAAAAAGAAAAATGAAATTAGCAGAAAGAGAGAAAAGAACAAGCATAAAGTCGAAAAGCACATGTGCAATAGTCATTGGATCGTGTAAAAGCATAAAAACACCAAAGTAAAATCATTGATAATGTGATTTTCACAAACTAAAGCGTTTGTTTAGACTCAGAAATTCGTTGCATTTAGTCACTAAACTAGTTAAATTTCGTAAATTATAGGATGAGGAACCTTAAAATGATGAGGAAGGATGAGCAGACTCTTTTATTTGCTCGAGAATATTCTTGAAAACATTCTCGTTTCACAAACCTAACCAAAACTAAAACCTAAAGTTTGGTCTTGCGCGCATCACCAATAAAAATGTTTGGATTAAAAAAGAGTTTGTGACAAGCAAGGAAAATGATGAAAAGAGGCTTCTTTTATTATTATTATTTATGCATATTTTTCTTATACGCCAATTGGTGACTCTTGCAGAAGACATGGTGTTTCATGAATTACTTCTACTATTTTTAATGAAAAAAATTTGAACTTTAAAAAGTCGGTTTTCACTTGTTTTTATATTAGTCCTACACAGCAGTAAAATATAATATTTACGATTGTTAAACTATCTTTAATTAAAAGAATCCCTAAAAAGTCGGTTTTCTCTTATTTCTAGAAGTAATAAGAGTTGGCCAGAAACACAGGCAGATTTATGACAGCAAAAGAAGGATTGAACTATTGTGACAGATCCTCCTACTGGTCACTACCATAACCTAGTTTGCCAACCTGGTCTTTTGAACATTAGACACACTGAAATGGTCAGTCGATTTTCTATCGATGCAAATGTTTTTATACATTCGCGAAAAATCACACAAATATTTGATGAAAATTTTTTGGAAGATTAAAGTAATGCCCTACAGTAAATACTTATTACAATTTTTACAATAACTATGTACAGTTTACTTACAGTCACTACGCATTATAGTTTTGCCAATGACTGTTCATAGTTGACTTAAAGCCAATACTTACTACAGTTACCTATTTTAGCTTTTAAGTTCCAGACATACAGTTTTCTAGGCACAAGAATCATCTCACTCTATCATTGCAGTCTATACTCGAAGCGCAGAGTTGTGCTAAATACTATATTTAGCGTAAAATGTTTTATAGCAAAATCGAATCAGTTTATTTAATGACTAATATCTCATTTATAAAACCAAAATTACAAAACTTATATAAACTTTTTTTGTCTTTCTCTACCAGTCATCGTTCATTTCAAAAGCGGTAATTGTGTTTTCTATTGTTGTTGTAATAATTTCTTTTCTCCTTGTATTAGTTGATTCTCTGCTGGGATGGAAGAAAGCATAGTAAATCAGCATTATGCTTATTCCAACCACAAAACAGATCAATGCAACAGTGGCGATTTGGTATTTGTAGGGATAGTCAAAGCTTTGCTTCCACAAGCACAGCCCCATTAAAACCTAAGTGAATTTTGATTAATTTTTTAATCAAAACATGTTTTCTCACCATGCCTTCTAGAAATTCAATGGTATAAGCAACTGTGTATTGCAGTTTAGTTGACCCTTCAGCCATATTGAAAGGAGTAAAAATATGGATGGCAGCATTAATCATTAGAAGACCCACTTCCATGCAAACAAAGCTGGTTTGTGTGGCTATGGCTTGTAGAGCTGACACGTGCATGAGAGAGACGCAGTAGTGAACGGCAACTACCACTAAAATCCACTCCTTGAAAGCCAATGTGAACATGACTAGACAAATATAACGGCTAGTTAGTGTGAACAGATGCCAATAAAACTAAATAATATTTAAAAACAACGCTATTGGACCTAACAGAACTATTTGCCTGAAGCATTGAATCTCTATAAGACATATTTGCTTTGTTCGGAGAAGCCACTCTCAAACTTCTGTGCTGAGCAACGATCGACCAGGAGGCGGAAAGCAGTGAGCAGCCCATCGACACCATTTGAACAAAAACTAAAAACGACAAGTTTTTAGCACTTTTGGTTTAAAAAGCGCACACCCCAACTAGGAATAATTTGGTTTTTGGTATGACCAGCCAAGGAGCTTATTCTCCAAAAGTCTTGAGCCACTAGAAAGCCTTGAACCAGAAGTTGAGGCACTGACTCTATAAAAGCTTCAAAGAAACGTAGAAGAGAAGCATCTCTTTCTGCCTCCACCATTTGGCAATAATGTTGAAGAGCTAGAGCGCAATCTCTTTTGTTCACCCCCTTCTTTAGCTCTTTTTGATAATTTCGGGCTGATTTGATGGCTTCTACGTACCATAGAACTGGAGCTAACTAGAATTTTTAGAAATATTTAGAATCTTTTGCAACTGTTTCATACCTGTAATACACACATTATTAATCGTAAAATCAAAGTCCTTGAATGTGACTGTGAAGAGTTGTGATGCACAAATTT
>BBSZ01000019.1:0-19354 GCA_000981365.1 Subanguina moxae | reverse complement strand
ATAGAGACAGATTGAACGCCTAAATCAGTAATTGGACAGGTGAGATTAGCCCCTGCTTTTTTGTCTTACTTCAATCATTCTTTTTTCTTTCAACTATTTGTGTTCAATTAACCTGTTGTACACTATCTCGAAATAATTTCACAATAAAACTCTATTAACCGCGATTATTCTTATTGCAACCCCATATATTTGCAACCCCACATATATATATATAGAAAATAAACTTTCGATTCGCACGTTTAAAATTCTTTTGGCTCAACGAAGCGTGACATGGAAGTAATTTTTTTAGTCCCAGGTGCAGTTTCTGACGGCGGATATAGGAAAAATATGAGCGGAAAAGGTCCAGGGGGAAAGACCCAAAGGCAAGGGTAAGGACTTTTGGGGTTGGATTTGACATAGTTGGATTTGACTAATTTTTCTGAGATTGTACCAGTCGCAAAGAGTATGGGAAAAAAAGGGTAACCGAAAGAGTATGTTCAAAGTGCTGGGAAGTGATAGCAGAACTTAGAGAAGTTTTCTCTCTTTGCGTATCTTACCCCACTTTACCCACGCGCTAGTTAGAGTTAATAGGAAGAGAACTAGAAGAAAACAGTAGCTGGAAACTACTAGCAAAAACAGCCAAGACTTCACAAACATCCTATCCTCGAAATGTCAACAAACTTTAGACGCGCATTCAAAAGTGACCTTTTTGAATGTAGCTCTAGGTAGGCCGGCACCTTTAAGAGAGTTTATGTATCACTGTTTAGCTATCTAGAAATATTTATTTAACAAAGCAAAGCACTTTATATATAAAACCTCTGTTATTATTAGAACAAATAAATGCAGTGAAAGTTGCGGATGCAAAAGAATCTTTAGAGGAAATGCAATTATTATCATATTAACTTGCTTCATTTGTTTATAGTTATTACCGGGTCGACAAAAAGTAAAAAATTCAACTTGCTTGCAAATGACTAGAACACAGACCACAATTTGTGTGTGTGTGCACAAATAAACACCAGAGAAATGCAATATTGAGAAAGAAAAAGAAGTTATTACAGGGTGGTCCAATAGATTTGTCAAAATCGTTTTGTCCACACCTCTTCTTATACTCTTATGCAGCAATCAAAGTGCTGTTCTTACCATTTTGTTTTAGCCGTGCTTGCAGAAAGATGAAAAGAAATGCAGCAATTCCAGCAAGTCAAGTCTCAATCAGTTAGCTAGTCAATCAATCAAGTTCATAATTAAAATCAGAAGTTTTCATGGACAAAACTTGTCATTATTTAAGACAGGACTTTTGGATAAGTCATTGATTGCTATGTAACAGCGTGAAATAAAAGAGATGTGAACAAAACAACTCTGACCATTATACTGGACTACCCTGTACTTCATATAGTCAACAAATGAAGCCAAATTATTAAAAAATATAGCCAAATGCTCAAACATGTGCTCTCTTTCATGCACTTATTGATTAATATTGATCTAAAAGGATGGCTTTTACTAATTTTTTTTATTAAATTTCTACTTTTGTGCAGTAAAACCAACCGAAATGTACCATCGAGTTCAGAAATTTTGTTTATCCTCTACTGCAGGCAGCAAAGTCTAGCATTTGGTTATTACAATAAATGCAAATTAGGCAGTCTAAAATCATATAGTATAGTTTTGGAGGGATAACAATTTCTTTGAGAGATGTATTTAGCACACGGACGGAAGCAAAAGTCTTGCTAGAGTAAAGAAAAGAAATTAGGTTCTATACGCATTAGTGGCTCCCGAATAAAAATGTTTCCGTGATCCCTTAAGCAAAAATATGCGAAATATGTTTGCTTGCTGGACCAAGGTATTTTTTATTGAGGGCTTCACAAATCCGTATAGGGTCAGAAATTGAGTGGTTTAGAGCCAAAACCTTTAGAAAAAGGAGTAGAAATTTGGCAGACGGACGTACAAATGCAAGGCCTCTCATATAAAAGTTTACAATTGACCAAGAATTAAACAAATTATTTGGAAGGAAACAATGGCTGACGGAGAGCATAGAAATCAATATTGTGCCCAGAAACCAGCGATAAATGTCTTATATCAGTACAAAGCTAACTTTTGCATGCTTTTTTATAATTGGAAACCGTTCATGAGATGTAGCGGTCAATACCAGCTAGGGAATAGAATATGCGTTTTTGCCGTCGCGCGAAACCCAAAAGACATATGTATTTTAAGTGTTTCTGAAGGAAAAGTGCCCAACTCGATATTGATGACGGGGCAGGATGCTTCTATCGTAAAGAGGCTTCAATAAAGACAATACAGTGTGCATTTTGGTTTTTTCCATGACATATGTAAATGTGCAAAAGTGCACCGGTGGACTTATCAATTGACAAATAGCAATAGTGCGAGAAGAAAATGGGTCTGATCCACCACTAATTACCGTAATTTTATGACTTTTTATTATGACCCTGACCAGCAATGACCAGCTCAAGACATCACCTAGCTCACACTTTTGATCTTATTTTTTGACGTCGGTTGCAGAACCACACTCGCACCACCTAAATTCTCAACTAATATGTAGGATTAACAAAAACATGGCAGTTTTAAATGGCCAAAACTTTTTGTTCCTGTCGTTTTTTCTCAAACAGCTTCTTAACAAGCACTTTGAATTTTTTACATGCCAAAAGATGTTGTTTGACCACTTGGTTATTTTTCTTTTATTTACGCAAAAAAGCTCACATCGGGGTCCAAATCCAGTGTAGCAGCTATGTCATTCATTCGTTGATGGTCAGGTCTACAATTATCATTGAAGAAGACATCAAGTGCTGCCTTTTGGGCATTATCTAAGTTGGTTCTTTTACGTCTCCGCTTTAGTTGTGGCACTGTTGAGTGACCCAGGAAACGAGACATAGCTATAGGCAGGTTGGGAGAACCATGTTTTTCCTCTTCCTCCACACATCCTGAGTCATTCTGAAATTGAACAACATAAGTAGAGAGGTATGTTGTAGTAACTTGTAATTATTTTCTTTTGATTAGGACAAGAAATGAAGATCTATTTATTCTTGCTAACAAAAGGCAAATTCCTCGACAATTTCAACAATGAAGTAAATAAGCTCTAAGAGAACAAAAATTAATCATCTGAATACTTGCAAATACAGAGCTACAGGGAGGGTATGATATAGGGTACTCTAGAGACACTGATACCCATTAAAACAAAGGCTCAAAATTGTCCTGCTCTTCCACCGAAGCGATCTCTTCCACAAAATCGTCAACAACAAAAATGGCAGCTGTTTGATTGCCAAAAGTGTTCCAATTAGTGGAATTCCACACCGACTCCTCCAATTGATCATTGTTATAAGTTGGAGAAAAGGAATAGTGGTTCATTAAGTCATGCCAAGCTGTGGCTGCATTATACTTGTTATTATTCCAGAAGTCATGGTTCCAGAAGCTTTTCCAGCACTCGTCATAGCCCATTTCCACCATAGCCGGGCGTTCTTGGCAATTCCAATGAAATTTATTCCAGTGCTGAGAAAAAGGATCGTCGTTTTCGGCAGGGTTGGATCCTGGAGCATCATCTTCTATTGGTTCTTCTTCATCTTTTTCTTGTCCTTGCTCCTCTTCCAGGTCTGTTTGTTCTGGCAGAGGAGCACTTTTAACTGAATTTAATCGCTTTTTCACCAAATGGATGGGATGAGTCTTGTTGCTGAGCACATTTACGGCATATTTATGCACCTGGAGAGTGTGGAAATTTTCGTTGTCTTCTTTTCTGGTCTTCTTTTCGTTGCCTTTACGGCAGAACAAGTTAAACTTTTTGGCTTGAGAAAAGATTAAAATGGAGTCTATACTGTCTTCCCTCGTGTAATCTGAAGTTTCAGGCATTGAGTTTACAAATTTGGGGTTGATAAAGACAGATGAGGAGGCATCCAACCTATTAAAGTCGTCGATATAAAACAATTTATCAGCATTTTCATCTTTTGGTTTGGGTATAAAAGACATTTCCGATGAATTATAGATCGATCTAATGAAGTTCTGAGAAGATGAGAATGGGAAGAAAAGTAAAGGATAATTGCTGGGAGTAGAGGTAGCAAGAAGTAGATTATCTCCCGACTTTTTATTCACCTGAGCTTCTGATGAGTGAGCGGACTGGCCAGAGTGATAGTTGGGGGAAGGTGCTTCCAGAATGTCAATGACTGTAGCACCGTTTTCGATGAGTGTCTCTGCTTCTTCTAGCCTACAAAAAGGGATATTTTTACAGAATTTGGAATATTTTTTCCTTTCTAAGCACTCACCACTCCTTTAACAAAGGTCTGAGCTTGCACATGTTCTTATAAGATAGGTTGAGAGCTTCAAACCGACTGATTGTAGTCTGCGAGAAATCAGTGCCATAGCGTTTGCCAAGTGCAAGACCAACATCTCCTTGGGTGAAACCTGCAATTAGAAAAATTTGGGTTGTCAAATGTCCATTCTATTTATACAAATGTAAAAAGTTGGCAGCAAGGTTTACAGGGGCAAAGTTTTTGCAAGCTATCACTTAATTTTGTAGACTACACTTTAGACCACATAGAGACCTTGGAAAATTGCAAAACTGGAAATCACGGCTGGGGAGTTTTTGAGAGTCAAGGAGATTTTGGTTATTGATTTGGTTGCACCCCGAAAAATATTATGCCTTTTTTCAAGAAGACATTTGTACCCATTGTATGACCTAAGCCAAGACTCATAGATCTTCAGATTTACCAGAAAAGTATTGGTATCAGCAGAGGCGTCTATTTTTGTATATTTTTTCCTTCTTATTTTTCCTTCATTATTAATTAGTTCATTAGTTCTATTAGTTCATTCATTAAATAAGTATTCTCAATCATGTTGATGTGTCTTACCGTGCTTGATCCTTTGTTTCTTGAAGTTGTTAGCAAATTCTTCCAAATCCTCCAACTCCAAAAATTCAGCTCCAGAGCAAGGTTTAGTATTGGCGACTGCGTTTAAATTGCCGGAAACAGTCTTATTGTTAGCTGCTAGCAAATTAGCTTTGGCTGTGGATGTAGAAGTAAACAGTGCTTTGGACGTAGTCCTGGGTCGTTTCCTCTTCCTCTCCTCTGGTTGAGTATTTTCGTCTAGAATTTGGGCACTTTTTGCAAAATATTTTGTATTTTTTTTCGAAAAAGCTAACTTGAGTTGTGTCTAGCTTTCACTGTTGCTGCATGCACTCCTTTTAGGGCTGCAGAGAAACCATTTCCATGCGCAATATTGAAAGGTTCTTTAGGTGAGAAGCATTGAGAAGTGCCACTTTCTAAGCCAAATTTTCCTGCAAAAATAAGCGGAATTAGATGCTAGTTGCCGGAATGTAGGATATGCGATGCCAAATCTAGAATACTTCTTGATGAGCTACGGTAAAGAATTAAGTTTAAGAGATCAACTTTTGAGATTATTGGACTAGCGAAAAATCAACAACAAAGGTTTTTTTGCCGTTTTAACTCCGGAAATGCAGAGAAAAGTACTTAGAACGGTAAGAAAAGCATTTTTGTCAAAAGATTTAACCAACTTTGATTTGTTCCCCGAAGGTGACCAAATCTGGGGTGGTAAAAATAAGCTTTACATTTAACTTTTACATTTACCTCATTAGTAGCAAATTCCTACCTTTACCTTTCATTGCTATGTTTACTTTTATTTTAAAGCAAAGGTGGAGGCAGGTAAAGGATAAAGGTAAGGTAAAAAAGCTTATTTCTAGTGCCTCTAGAGGGTAAATGTAAATAGCGCCAATATTTTGTAGCAAAAGAAAACAAGAATGCGAAAAGAAAAAATCAATAAGAGTGCGGTAAAAGGATTTCTCCGACCCTCTTCAATAAAACCAATTCAATGTATAAATGAAAAAGAGAGTTGGATGGGAGTTACAAGGAAAGGGCATGACGAGAAGAGGAATTCTTCCCACATTTATGGAAAACAACGATTCCGTCTGTTCCTTCCGACAAAAAAAAAGAGATAGGATTAAAGAAATACCAGAAAAGTGGTGCTCAACATGGGGGCGAATATGTGTTCAATCAACTTTTTTGAGAGTCTTTTAAAGAAAAATTGAAGGACTCACGGCCACATCGAAATCGTTTTTAAATTTTTGCACCGTAATTCTATGCATATTTTTTGGTAAATTCTGAGCCACTCTGATAGGCTGAAGACTTTAACAATCAGAATTTTAAAGCAGAATTTGAAAAAGACTTCATTACTCAAATATGACAAAAAACAGCGGAGGTGTGGCTAAAGACGGCTAAAACCTAATAGCTAGTTTATTTGATAGCTATGGTGATTATGATGGTATCTGAACAACCAAGCCAGTTTTTGAAATTCTCATGAGGAATTTTTTGAGCTAAGTATTGCTAGACAAAGGTTTAAAAACAATATGGAAGTAGCCCACCACTAAATTTAAGCAAATAGCCACCTATATTAGCCATGAACTCCTGCACATAATTTGCTTGCTGCTTGCTGCTACCCGTTTTGCTCTCGTTTTTCAAGACACTGTTCAAGGCCATTTGCATCAGATTCATGTGGTCTGTTGGCAAATCCGTATTGACGTTGAGAAAAAAGTTGGAGACAAGCTGATTTATTTTTTTTGCATCATTACCTTCCAATTCAGCTGTAGGAAGGCTTGCTGACGTGGAATCCCAATCATTTGAATTTGTATTTGAGACTTTGTTCTTTGGTTTAGGCACTTCTTCCACTTTTTTGGTATGGTTTGGCTGAGCTCTCTCTTTAGCTGATGAATGCATTGTTTCGGCAGCATCATGGGGTCTGAAATTAGATGTTAAAAAAGTACCCTGGTTTATTTGAAGCCTTAACACAGCTGACGGCAACCCTTAAAAACCTACATAAATACATTCTTCTGAGTTGCAAATTTCGGTGTTTCAATCTCAGTGACTGGTTTAGGCTCTTCAAATATACATCCATCATTCCCCTCAGACACGGCCAGGGAAGGCATTTGCTCAGCAGCATTGACCACTCCAGAAGTCGCGATGAAATTTGAAAGAGCATTAGCAACAAAATCTTGTTCTGTCAACTTTTCTTTGTGCACACCCAGAACCATCAACATCGAAGCAATTGCTGCATCATTGACATCATTGGACGGTGTGTCGTCTATTACAGGCTCTGGCACCTCCTCACTACAATGGTGGCTGGCATTTTCGAAGAGGTTGGTAGGAATTTCGCCACAAAGCACTTGGTTCAGCATCTCTATGGAGGGGAAGTTGAAATTGTTAGCATTTGTTTGTTGGATAATTGAAGATGTACAAGTGGAATTAGGGTTTGGAAGGTCAGAACAATTGGCACTTCTTATCCATTTATTCTTATCCACTTGTTTTTTCTAGAAAAGAGGAAAATCATTTTTCATTTAAATAAGAATAAGCCCCTACATTGGGAATAGGTTGAACTTCCCGCTTCCGAGGAGAACTCACTTTCCTTCTCTTGGAATTTAGCACCAATTCTTGCGAAGGCGGTTGAGAACAGGGTTGACTAATGGCATTCAGGAATTCCGCAAAGTTTACATTGTCGAAAGTGTTTGTCAAAAATAGGGAAGGCTGGTTAGAGGTAGATTCTGAATCCATATTTTAAATTATTGTGAGAAGAGATTGTAAAATAGAGGATCTCACCGAAAAGTTTAGCACTCTGCATTGTAGCTTCACTATCTGAGGTGCTTCTGTAAAAAGTGTTATTGTTTTATGCAAATCATCTGCGTAACGAAAGCTACATGACTTACGGCGAGATGTTGGGATCCACCACAAACACTGACTTCTGACTAGTTGTTGGTTGGCCTTCTAGGTTTAACTCTGAAAACCATTTTTAACTAGTTTCAACCACTTTTTATGTGTAACAGGACATGAAAAGGGGTAACTAAGCGTATTGAAAAAGGTTAAAAAGACTTTTTTTGAAGATTTTGTAAATCGGGGCCTACTGCAAAGTGTTGGTAAAACCGGCTTTTGAGAGGGGACGGGATACCAAAGTCTTGCCAGAATTTATGAGAATTTTTTACATTGCTAAAGGTCGTCGTTAAATGCGTTCAGCTTTTGCAAAAGTAATCGGAAATTCGGCGCTACTTAAGTATATGGCCGTCCAAAAGAACCCTTAAAGTAAATCAATTATTAGGATGTTTTCGGATCCCAAATACAACCCTCTTGCATGCTATTAAACCTCAAGCTTAGGGTGGGCCAGTGTAGTTTAATTATGAATTAGTCATTTAGTCATGATAGTGCGTGCTCAGTTTGACACATTACAGTGAAAACGAGATCATACAATATGCATACAGTATTTTCTCTCTCCTGAACCCAAGAAGTCTTTTTCTGACATTGTATTTTTTACACGTATTTTGTCGGCAGCTCCTTTTCGCGTTATACACCAAAATGTAACTAAAATTTGAAGCTGAGTCCAGGAGAGGCCACTATTAGAGATATGGAATATTATTCTAAAAATGTATTATTTGAGATTTTTAACTTGGTGGAAAAAATTTAAATATGCAATTTAAAACAATGTCTCATTTTTCTTATTAGGAAAATGTGGAAAACATTTTTTATTGTTTTTAGTGTATAAGTATGACTTGAAAATGGTTCAGAAACAACTTTGAATAAGGGGGTACGCTTAGGAAGCGCTGAAAATTTTATTTTTAAGGTATTCAAAGGCTAAAAACAAAAGCAGTAAGTGGGGCCTCAAAGCCTGAAAATTATTAATGTCGCTTGTAAAGCAAGACCTACTGCTAAAAACACAGCTTGTATTTTTCCAGAGCCCACCCCACCAAAAATTCGCTGTCCAATACAAATGCATAAAAGAGAAGACTAGCAGTTAATAGGCAAAAAGACTAGATAAATTAATTGTTTGCAAAGCTGTTGTGGATACATTCATGTTTAGCTTGTAAATTATGATTGCAAAAACATTTAGTTGCACGTATTTGCTTAACTTACCAAATCGTACAGTAAACTGGCTCATGGAATGGGGTACACAATATATGTCAAAAATTACCTCCACAGCCGGCTACCTTGTGTGTCTCTGCATCTTCTCCATTTCCATCCGCACAAAAGACCCGTGAAAAAGAAGGCACTGAGAAGTCGGCATTTGTATTGAGCACGGGCTGCAATTGCTATTAGGAGTGTTGGTAACTTGTTACTGTAGAAACTTAATATATTAATAAAATTCTTACAAAACAATTCTTAGGTCATTTGGAAAGTATTCCGACTAATTTTTATCAATTTTTTGCTAAGGGCACAGAAATGCCTAAAAAAGACGGCAACCAACCAGTGTTTCATCATCATCCCCGAAAGCAGAGTCAGGAGACTGCAAGATTCGCTTCACTTCTCTAGAATTGTGCTTGCGATCCGAACCTCCTGCTCCATTGCTAATCATCCTCACAATAAGGTTGACAAGACTCAGCTAGCACCATAGAATAATAGCAGCACTACAGAAACTAGGTAGATTACTAATGATTCACCACTCTTAATACACGTTCTTCTTATTGACCTCTAAATAAAACCTTTTTTTACTTATTTATTGGAGTTTTTAGGAATTTTTTAAAACCATATTTTTAAAACAAAGAAACGGTAATATTCTATTATAAATATATTTAAAACAGAACCACTACATTTTACAAAGGTCCCACTAAGGAAAAAAAATTCTTGAACACTTTTGTTTACCAGGGTCTACCACATAAAAAAGCCATACATACTATTTTTATACATCCAGAGCTTCCTCTCCAGCAATTTATGTTTCAGGTATGTGTGTCTCAGCTCTAAACACCCGCAACGGGCAACGAGGGCTAAAAGCACTATTACAAAAAATATAATCCAATAATCAGCTGCCCAGCAAATGAGGTCCATCACCTATTTTTAGGTAACAAATAAAAATATTCGTTTTGAAACATTCAGTGTAGGCTACAATTCAAGGACTACGACTCTACTGGCTTATAAGCAAATGCCTGCCCCAAAAATTATACTTGTCTGATTTGTCCCGCAAAAAGGAAATCGGAAGTTGACTCCGGTCCTGCTGTACATTGTTTATTTTCATTTTTTTTCGTAATTATAATTTTCATTAAATTTTTTGATTAGATGGGTTCAAATTGAAATATTTGGCACAAAAAATATTGGTATCCAAGATTATGATTTTCTAACAAACAAATTTTAATATTTACCACCCAAAAATGTAATTTCAACGTTATTTTCCCTCGATAAACGTCAAAAACAAGAAATTCGCCCATCATTATCACCACTAATAACCAAAAACAAAGAAACCAAAAATCTGCGTGTCCTCTTAATCAAGTGTCTTGAAATGATTTGAACAGCAAAATATTTATTATGTGCATATTCCTTAAAGAGAGTTGATGCTCCTTTTTCTCGGAAACCTGTTTTCCATTTTGCTAGTAAAAAAATAAATTTCTCCCATCTAAATAAAACAACTACTACTACTACTACTAAAATAAATAACAACGTTTTGTGCTGTCTTTCTGCCTCTCTTACAAGCAGCCGAAAGAATGGAGGAAAAAGAGGACGAAGAAATTTGACTATTCTATTAAATCAATTTGTGAATGATTAAAAGTGGGAGAAGAAAGGAGAAATAAGTGGTTGAGGAGAAAAAGCTTTTATGCTAAGCAAAATTAGAAGAAGCAGGCAGAAGTACTACACTGGCCTTTTCCAGCCACCACTTTTTTAAAACTAAACAATTGGTGAAGTTATTGTGTGGATGTGTTGAAACAAAAGAACTGCAAATGTGTGCTCGCAACATTTAAATTAGCGGCATTTGGAGTTGGAGAAACAACCTTTTATATTAACGGTTTGGTTGTGTATGATGGAGAAATGAGATAAGTGTGGCAAATTAAGAGCTTTATACACATGAACATGGTGTAAAGTTCATTAATGTTCAAAAAGCAAGAGTAAGAAGTGCCGCATACGCTAGCAAAAGCCTTAGTATTATAATGCAGTAGTACCCAAGTGTGCGATGTCTGTGCAGTATCCCTTTGCACCAACCAACAACCAGCTAATTATTTTAGTAGGTTTTCGGAGGAATGCTATGTGGGGCCTTCAATACAATTGGTGTCCAACAAAATAGGGCACCGTAAACTATTACGCGTTATTTGTTGCCAATCTTAGTGTGGCCTGAGACTTTGCGTATAACTCTTTGAAAGATTTAAGTTTTTTTTTACGTAGAAGACTTTTTCAGGGACGACAAAATGATCCGCTTTTGATGAATGATTTACATGCCCTAGTGTATTTAAAACTTTTTTTACTTGAGTGTCCAAAACCATGTTGATTCTGCTAAAGGAGGGGTCACGCAGGGCGTGCACTTGAGTGCCACATCAGTTCTCGGCTAATTATTTGGTCGACTTTGATAAACAATAGAGGAGCAAGAGGTTGCAGCTTTGGTGTCATTTACAAGGAAATTAAAAAATATAAATCAGCAGAAACAAAACTGCTTGAATAAAACTAGTTGACTGCACAATTACCACAGGCATTACCTCACAAAATTTACCTCTGCAGCAACTAAAACCAAGGACCCAAATTGAAGACAGCAATTAACCAAATGAAGTTTTGCTCTACCCAATGCAAATTATCCTGCCCCACTCTTATCACCTACCTCTTACCACTGCCTATGCTCCAATTTTATTTATTTTTTGATTGAAAACCGACTAATTGGAATCGGGTAAGAGAGTCTCCTTCTTCTATTTTCTTTTTCAATCACTAATTTATGAATTATTTAGCGAGAATCAATTATTCTCCACATCATCAGCAATAGTCAAAAAAACAGCATTAGAGAAGCAATCGGAATGCGGTGGCTGGCTCAAGACGCTGCTGGGTTGCAGAAATAGCAAAAACATTTAACCATAGAGGAAGTTGATTGGAAAGAAGTCGGCCTCGGCCTCTTTCTCTTCTATCTACCCTATGGATGGAAATTAAGACAGTCGGTTTCTGCACGCAGTACTTTTTCGCAGTTTGTTGGGCAAGAATAAGGCAGTAAAGGTATAGGGATATTGACTGAACTGGATTATGCCTCTTGTTAAAGCTGCTTTTTGAGCGACTGCTTTTTTGCAACTTTTACTATGTTTTTTCCAATGAACTATGGCAAAGAAATCTGAATTTCTCAACACTCTTGCTTGCATCTCCAACTCCCAAGCCTCCTTCGTCCCCTTACGGGGGATTTGGGGGCTTGAAGTTGAGAAGCACACACACACACACAAACACGCATACCTGAGACATAAATGACTGGAAAACAAGCTCTAAATCCATAAAAATAGCACGTATACCAGAACTTATATATACGGTAGATTCCACTAAGCAAAACTATGTTTAAGATCTTTCTTTTTCCTTAATGGGAACTTGATAAAAAGCGGCCTCTTAGTTGTTCCTTCGCATCCCCTATACAGCCCTTTCTGTATCCCTTTGAAAAAAGCCAACAAGAAACGAATTTTATGAGCTTAATGTACCCTATATGCTTCAGGATTTTCTTGAGTCTGAGGAGAATGGTCTTGACGAATTTTCATTTATATGTAAAATGACTGGCAAATCGTAAATTTAAAATAAATTACTCGTGTTCTGATTTTCAGCTTTGGGTTAATTCTAAAAAGCCAAAATACCTTTTTAAGAAAGGTTGCTATAGTACTGGCTATCGTTTGGGAGAGGGTTCAATTGTTTGGGAGGCTAGGTAGGATACTACTGCAGGGTATTTCTTTATGGAAATCAAAACAGTTTCTTTTTGAACAAAAATGTCATGAGAATTTTAAGAAACAAGTTAAAAACAGGAAAGGAAAACAAGAAGAAATATTATACCATGATTCCTTCAATCACAATTCTAAAATAATAATATACAAATGTAGAGTGGAATGGGACGGAAATTTTTGGTCCTTTCGTTAGTTTTCGTTATTCTCTTTTTTAACTTGATAACATCCTAAATATCAAATGTTTATTGTATATAACGGGAGAGGACTGCAAGGCGAGCCAGCAAAAGACTAACAATGAGAAACGACAACAAAAATAATAAAATAAGAATACTGGTGAGTTAGTAGGTGGCTGCGAATAATATCATCTGACGTTTACCTTTTGCATTTAGCAAGGGTTGAAGTTTTTGAGCTGGCTACCAACTCCACAAAAATTATGAAAAAACTTGCCTGAGCGGTTTTTACCTGAGCATTAATTAAGCAAAATTTAAGCAAAAGCCACAGCTCTGTTAGGCCTATCTGACTTCCGCTTGCTGAGTGCAACCATTGATTGATAATCAAGAGGGAAGCCACATCTAACTAATGGCAACGGCCTTCCAGCTTTTCGTTTAACCCCGTTTAATTTTTGTGTGGACCGTTGCAAGTTCAGCATTTATAATCCTAAAGTGTGTAACCCTGGAGCTCCTCTTTCCAATAAAACCTTTGGTAATTTTCTCTTTTCTTTTGATTTTCAGCCTTGGATTTAGAAATGAAATGGGTTTGGATTTGAAAATGCAAAACATGACAGGGATTTTATTGATAGAGATATATAAAAATTTTGATCATAAATAAGCCGCATAGGAGCGCATTGACATTGGAATCAGGAATCGGATCGAGACATGTTCAAATTCTACAGGAAAAGCCATAGACACATTCAAAAGCAGATAGGTAAGCAAGCAAACAAAAAATTTGTTTAAACTCCATCTTAAAACAAGCTTTACCTCAACAGATTGAATTACTGCTGCTGCTGCTGCTCAGTCAAATGTTTAGCAGAAAGTTAGGTGAGCTACTCGAAACGAGCAGGAGCACCACCATTTTGAATAGGCAGATGAGAGACAGCCAGAAACTTTCACCCCTTCACAAACAACATTAAATGAATAATAAAGAGCAGGAGGAATATCAAAAGGAGCAACAGACCGGCTGGTAGCAGCAGCAGTCAAATGAAAAATTAGCAAAGAAGGGTAGTCTTCTAGTCCTAGTCAAGATCAAAGTGGTCGGACGAAAGCAGCAGGCAATAACCAAAACTGAATGGAGAAATGCTAGTGCCAGCTGTTTGCCCAACTCATTGAATAACTCGACTGCTGCTATTGCCGATGGCTGATCTGCCTATAAGCATCAATTAAATTGCCTCTTCACCCACCTGTTTGCTTTTTATACTTTTTGCGTCCAAACTTTATTCCCCAAGAACGAGGGCAAGTTAAATATGTGAAATGTTAAACTTCATGCCGAATTTCGACTGCACCAACCTAAAGGCTTGAGCTTTAAATCCAAGCGAAATAATAAACAACCATAGGGAATACGGCAAACAAAAAATTTTTGAGAGCCAATTCCTATTAAAAGATATAATACCTCATTATAACTAAATCTTGTGCGCGGACTTAGATCTCACCCATTGTGTGCAAAGCTTCGGGAGAAATTGACTGCTATGAAAGTAGGAGTATAAGTTTGATTTGGCCTCAAATGCGAGCCTTTTCCCCAACATTTCATTTCGGAAAAGGTGAATAAGAAAGGAGAATTTTGTAATGAAAAATTAAGCACGGAGACCCTTTCGTGTTATATAACAACATTTCTCCCTTATTTTATTCAATGACAAAGCATTTGCATAGAAGTAGTAATTTTACTACTTTTAGTTGGCTACTTTGTACTCCCAGTTTTGGTTCTGTTTGAGAAGGTTGGGGAAAAAAAACTCGTTTGAAGACGTTTCACCTGTTGTGCCTCTCAACTAACTTCAAAACAAAACCATTTGGCTAGAAGAAAAAGGGTTTATTTATTGCCTATGCATACAGCAATGGCTGTTGACAGTGGTGATGGAAATTTGTCTTTTCGCTCTCTTTTTGTTCTTCTTTTGTTGTTTCTTCTGGGCAATCAGACTACCAGTGGTACTATTTTGCGATGAGAAGGTTTAGGAAAGCTCCACTCAGACTCCCACGGGACAAAAGTCATGAGACAAATTTTAAATGGTTTATGATGAGCAATTTTAATCATAATATTTGGATATGTTATGCTCAAAATGATCAGCAGAATATGGCAAGCTTTCTGGTAATAAAAACTTTTATATCTTGACAACTAGGTTATCTCTGAATAAAAAATCTTTGCAAAAATGGCTACTTTTGGTTAGAAGTATGAATTTTTGAAAAAAAGCAGGTTAAATATAGAAATAAATGGAGGTGAATTAGAATAAACGTCTAAAATTAAAAGGCTCTTATTTAGAAGGTGGAAAAAAAATTAGGCATGCAAAAAAAGGAGAGGGCGAAGACAGAAGTGACGAAAAGTAATAAATGTGGAAGCGGAGAGAGCTTTGATATGCATAAATTGCATTAGCATTCAAAATTGACTGCTAGGGCACACTTGTCTGTCCATCAACACCTTGTCCACAACTAATTTACTATTGATGGCTTTTGAGAATGCTTGAGCTGACTAAAATTTACATATGCATGGCGAACAATTATCTGGAGAAAGTGTTATGCAAAAAAAAACAGAAGAAAAGCAAAAGTTAGACAGAGGTTTTTGTATTTTTAAACATCTTATTCAGGTCCATACACCAACCAAACCAAGTGGCTTGGTTGGTGTAAAGTTTCAGAACCTGAGCCAAGTGGACATCCACCACGAGCACATCTATTTTTCTTGGTTTGTGTACGGCTGCTTTTGGAAACTACTGAGATAATTAACCTTTAAAAATGTGAGGGGAGATATATAACAGGAAATTCAAATACAACCGTTCTTTTTTCTTGTTCACTTGCTGCCTGATCAGCAATAGAAGCATCACCCGTTTAACTTTTCTTATTAAAGAAATTATTGCAGAAAATTTTTGAGATGACATTTTGGAGGAAATGTGCGAACAAAAAATAGAAAATTGCGTTTTCATTTTTTTGGCGGCACCATGTAACAACAGCCTTCCCATTAGTGCATCTTTTTTACGATCTCAGGAATTAAAAGATGGAAATGAAAAATGGCTGTTTGGCTGCTACACCTCGTGCAAATTATTGGAAGGGGAACAAGGCAATAATTTTTTAGTAAACGTACCACCACAGCGCTGGTCAAATGAAGGCGTTTAAAATTTGGGCCAGAATTCAGCATGCCGAAACCTCCAAAAAAAACCAGTTCTCAACCACTTTTCTGCGTTTCTACACTCAAAATTTATATATTCAGCAACTCAAACAATATGTTCACTAGTTAATTACACACTTTTGAATACACGAATAAGGCAGAATGGATATGGGGAATACATAATCTCGTGTATCACCACTCCTCATCAATCCCCATCTAATACATACAACTACTGTATTTTAATGGTAGGAAGGCGACATACAAAAAATCAACGAGTCTAACTCAGTGCGCAATCCCATTTCCCTACCTTTCTCCATTTTCCTATCTAAAGTAAAGACAGACACAGCTCAGACAGACACAAGCCTTTAGAAATAAAACTTTTTAAAATAATACAGCAAATTATAGGGTGAATTAATTTTTCCGCCCTACTTTGCCCAGAACTTTTCTATTTTTTATACATGAGGTTATTTTAAAACGCTTAGCAAAAAAGTTTAGAAATCCTAGGGAGGACGAAGGTATTTTTTGTAATTTAAAAATTCACCGAATTTTCTGTGAAATCGAAACTTACTCCCGAAAATTAAAAGCTTGAACTTGAACGAGATCTAGCACAATTTTCTTGAACTTTGGTTTTGCCCATCTTCTTATTCAACACTTTAATATTTTAACTTTTTGTTTATTATTATGAGCGAGAATATTGGAAAATGGCTAGTCAGCGATGGTTTCTGACTTTTTTGACGCACGAGATATATTTCATAGGCTTTTTCTCAGCTACAGAGCAGGAAACAATGTCTCAAGAATCCGAATCTGAAAATAGCGGGTACTCAAAGGTCTTCGACCATGACCTCAATCAGGATCTTAAATTTGTTTTTTGTAAATAAAGTTTACAACTTTTAGAGGAGACTCCGATATATCGTGTAGTATACAACATGCCTATCTATTTATCAAAATATCACACAGGAAAAATTAATTGAATGTAAAATTGGCCGAGCTCGACCTTAGCCTCTGTGATTAGGGCTAAGGGTATACCAGAGACAATCTAAAATGACTTCTTAAAAATATGTTTCGAAAAAACCAGAAAATAATGCAAAACAAACAGCTCTGCATCAAAAACAAAAAGCAGCAAAAATAGCAGTAAATCAGCAGTGAAAACTATTAGCGAAAAGCAAGAGCAGACAAAATACATAAAGAGATCACTGGAGACTACTGAAAATTTGCCTCTATCCAAAAAAAGTGGTGTCACACATATGCAAAGAAGAAAAGAGATCAGCTGCTGCTACTGCCAGCCAGAAGTAATCACTTTCCCTCTCTGTTTCCCAATAGTTGCCTGGCAATAACCGGCTCCTCCACCCTACTAACAAAAAAAGAGGGGAGGAGAGGAAAGGAAACAAGTAGAAAATGCAAAAATCGAATAAGAAGGGGTGTGTATATACATTCCATTCAATCGGCTGGCAACTGCACACAGCTCGGTCACTAAAAGACCCACTGATGGCTGGCCGGCTGTATATTATAGACTTTTGCGCCAGTGCTTCTCTCTTTTTTGCATAAAAATGAAATATTTTTAAGCGAAAAGAAAGGGCAAGCACCAGTCGCCCAAATTTACATACTTCTTTTGTGTGTGTGTCTTCTAAAAAGCCTTTTATATGCGGGCTAGCCCTTCTGCCTCTTTTTGGTGCTGGTGTGCTGGAAAATAATGAAGGCTGGCTGGACCTCTCAAGAGCATTTTTACATTTTTTATGTTCTCTTTGTTGCACTACTACAGGGTGAGTCAAAGAAAGTTAAAGAGCTACCAAGAAATGTTTAAATTCACTTTTTTACTTTTCTACAAGCTTTTGCAAGATTTGCTGCCACTTTTAGATAGTCTAGCTTACTCTCCCACACATTTTTATGTTTAGCTCATCTCACCACAATATTTTTTCTACAGTGTCAAAATCACAATTTAGCTTGGTCTTTATATAGTCTGGGCTTTACCCATCCTATACTTTATGTCAGGTTGGGGGAGGAGATTAAACCACAACAAAGACCAAACAAAAATTGTAAATTTGACGAATTCCCATTCACAGAGACAGCCAACCTATATGGATAATAAATAAATTATTGGCTTGAGTAATAATTAACGATAGTTTTAGTTGCGCGCGTTTATTTCCATACTATTGGCGTTTTGTTTAGATCTTTTTCCATATAATATTCCTCACTATTTAGTTGACTAAGAATGCGTGTCGATAATCATGCTCATATTCGTCATATTATGCTTTATCAATTCGAGAAAGGATGGACCGCAGTCCAGTCATTTCGCGAAGAACCAGTAACGGGTGGCAAATAAGTCTCTAGGGTTAGTTCCCAGGGTGTTGTAAAATTAGGGTTGACAACAGACCAAAAAGTTGACTCTAGTCTTATCTAGTCTCCTCCCTTCACGAGTGTGTTTTGACATACAGTCCACGCTCGATTTAACGGACAGCTCGATTTAACGGACCCCGAATCCAATTCGATTTGGTTGGTTTTCAATTAAATTCACTAAGAATGACGCTCGATTTAACGGACGGCTGAGCACGGTCCCTTGGAATCCGTTAAATCGAGCGTCGACTGTAGTAGTATAAGTCTTTCTCATCACTACAATATAATCAAAAATGTGTTTAGTTTACATGCACGAAGCCTAAGTGCATATACTAAGCCTAATATGGTTTTTGTGTATGAAACCGCTTGATTGCGCACAATTATTTCCAGAATGACAGGATGGCTTAGGTTTTCTCGTCCGCTCAAGGTTTTATGCCAGTGCTTTCTGCTTTTGCTGGTCTTCTACTATTTGATTCGGGTTTGTTGTCGACTTTTTCGCACATATCCAGTCTACAATCCTTATTACATTGTTCTAGCTTTACTACGTCATTTTTCCTGACTATGTTCTGGATGAACGCTATGGGGGAAGTGTAAACAGACAAGATGTTGGTAGGATTAATTTGGACACAATGTGCTCGGAAGTTACTCATCTCTGCTTTTCTGTGGTTGACTTGATCAATGAAAAGTTTGGGCTTAGATGTTTTTCGGCCTTTTTATCTTTAAAATATACAGCGAAGGCAAAGTGAAGCGAGCAATCTATCTTCATGGCTTTGAAAAGGAATTTGGTAGGTTATAAGTTTTCTGCCACCTATTATTAGCAATTCTTTCGCCTATTTACAATGTTACTATCACTAGACTATGGTAAAAAAGCCTCTAAATACACCGACTAATAACTATCAACTAATTTTATTGTACATACTATTTATTAGTGCTGGAGACCGGACCGGAATCCCGTTTTTTTCTCAAATATGATGTAATCATACAAATATATGTATAATAAATAGTAGTGCTAGAGGATGGAAGTACCAGAGGGATTCCGGACAGGATCTCTGGAAAAAAATCGGACTCCTGATTTGGGGGGGCTTTTGGGGGGGCTTTTGG
>BBSZ01000016.1:0-13044 GCA_000981365.1 Subanguina moxae | reverse complement strand
GACTTGCTTCCGACGAGCTTACCGACAGAACCGAGAACGGAGAGTTGACCATCTGACTGAGAACACATACCCGATGAATTTGCTCTGCTTCTAGCTGAAAATAAAATTATAATATTAACGTCAAAAGTAGGGTTGTCGGTTCGGGTATCCGTTTTGGGGTAACTGGAACCGAAATCCGTTTTTTTTTTTCGGGTATCGGTCCGAATATCCAAAAATTTCGGGTACACGACGACCTTAGTTAAAAGTAAAAGTCTCAATATTTTAGTTGTTTATTCGGCGCAATCAAGTTAACTTATGACCTTGTGGGCCATCCGTAGTCTTGTACGTGCTATTTTGCGTGTTTTAAGTCACCCGGATAATTTCAGCTGAATTCAAAAAAATATTCATTAGTTTTGAAAAAAAAAATCGGCTAATATTTCAGGACTCAACTATAGTAAAGGGTTTTTATGAAGGCTTGCCACACACCTTGGCTGGTCTTGCTTGTACATAGATCTGTGCTGCTGAAAGTTCTTTTTGTTGTTGAGCCAACCTCTTCTCCAATGCAACAGCCATTTCCTTGTTCTCCGGCAGAATACGACAATGTGCGCCCAAGTCTTTGCTGTGCTCCAATGCTTCGAACATCTCTGAATCAGAAGAGAGCTCCAGAATAAAAGAATTAATGCCCTTCTCCCTAAACAAATTGCGCCATTACAATCGTAAAAGAATTAGGAATCTACTGTATTATAACCACCCAATCCCCCCACCCCGAAATTTACCACACAATACCTGTACCAGCAATATTTTCGCTATTTTTTTTGCCCTTTTACTATGTTTTTCTCACTGGACTATGGCAAAAAAGGCCTGAAATACATTTATTTCTTCAGAATCTTGCTCTGATTCATCTCACAGGTATAATACAGTAGTAACAAGAATTAGTTTGCAAAACATTACCGGACTAACTGGCTCATCTCTAGACGAGTTTTCTCTCCTTTCCATTGAGACACCACCACACTAAGACCAACATTGCAGTGAGCTTTGCCTGGAATGCTGCAGCGAATTCGATCAAAAGCAGCCAACAGAGATTCAGATTCATTGCGCGTGCATACAGTGTCGATTATCTAAGTAAAAAAGGGGATTAGAGATCAAATTAAGGATCAAAGCAAGAGTTTTGAGTTTATAAAACAAGTTCTCGAGGCTCACCGTTGTGGTGCCTCCAGCCAAGGCAATCTTGGTTCCAGCGGAGAAATCTTCAGAAGAGCTGTTCGCGGAGAATTGTGTGTGGACATCAATACCGGCCGGAAGAATCCAACGGCCATTCGCATCAATCACTTGTGCACCTTCCGGTGCTTTCAACGACTGCGAAGCAATTTTTCTAAAAATCAGCAAATTATTGAGTTGAGCAATAATTTTCTGCGGTTTTGCTTGATTGTTTGTCTCACCACGATTGCCTGGCAACATTGCAAAACATAATATAGCATTTGAAAGTGCTCGAGCTCATCTATCACATTGTTATCGTCCTTTCGTTGTTTTCACTAATTTTACCCGATTTTTAGGATTTTAAAAGGCAATAGAATAATGAACAAGCTTTTAATAAGCAACTGCACTATACAACACAATACAGCAATAATAATAACTAACTACCGAACGTCCGAACGATAACACCAAAACATGTCAGAACAAGATGTATTTCAAAGTACACTTATCGCCACAACACATTTGCACCAAGTAAACGAGGCTCTTCAGCAGAAAAGACCAGGCAGAAGAGGCCAAGTCATCTTGCTCTACGACAACGCCAGACCCCATGTTGCAAAACTCGTCACAAACACCATCAAGGAACTCAATTAAGAGGTTCTTCAGCACCCACGTACTCCCCCGGCCTTGCACCAACAGACTACTACCTTTTCCGCTTCTTGCCCAACCACATGTGGGTGTACCCTTTGACGACAAAGAGGACCTTGAAAACTTGTCAAAATTTATTGGCTTATTTATAGCAGAGAATGGCACTGCTTTTGCTAAAAAAATGAGTTGGTGTTATTAGTTGTGCAGCTTGCAGTAGTCCTAGAGCTATAGACTATTAGGATAGCCTCTAAGCAAATATAAACGCTTTTTTTTTGGGGGGGGGGGGATACAATAATACAGTAGTACCGGTATTTTTGTTGCTCCTACGATAAGATTTGAGATTATAATTCCGAAAATAACTTCTGTAGTGCCTTGGGCACCAATAGAGTTGGGTAATTGACCGGTCATTTTCCTAAGCCGGTAAATGACCGGTCATTTACCGGTAAATGACTGAAAATTCGGTCAAATACTGTGACTAATGGGTACATAATGATAATACGATGCAAAAGAAAGAAGTTTCTCTAACCCTTGCGGTCTCTTCTCAAACCCAGCACTTTGAACATGCTTTAATTATTATATATGCTCTGTTTTCCCTCCGCCCTCGCTATAATAGTTTTTTTTTAATAATGATTTTTGATTAAACTTATGTGCCAGCATTAGTGGCTGTGACCACTGGTGCCAGCATGAGGAGGGCTTTTGGGCCTGGGGTTTTTTTGGGGTCTGCGTTTTTTGGGGTTTGGGGTTGGGTCTTGGTTTTTTGGCGTTTGGGGTTGGGTCTTGGTTTTTTTGGGGTTTGTGTTTTTTTTTTTGGGGTTTGGGTAGGGTTTTGGGGGTTGGGTAGGTTTTTGGGGGTTTGTGCCGACTCAACTCGGTTCGGCGCATGGCTCCAGGGTTTGCACACTAACAATTAATATCGGTGGTCTGCATGCGATTTTAACCAAAATAGTCACAATTCACTATTCCTGAGGCACCAGGACCCCATCTCTGATGCCGGCACCAGAAACCCTACCCCAAAACCCTACCCAAAAACATCGACTTCCTCTTCAGATTCAGGGCCTGACTTGAATAGATGCGTGTACTCAAGGAGCAAATTGTGCTTGATAAAGGTATGCTGGTTCACTGTTTCCACTTTCATCCTAAACAGACCGCGTAAATAAAACAATCCATTTGCAAAAAGTAGTTTTTGTGAGACGATCTATCTGCTTCTTGCATTCTTCTCCAACTTTCTTGCACTCCTAAACCGAATAAAAATGATTGACGCAAATCTCCTTAATGTCTCTAAAAATCAAGTAGAACTATACCTTAAGATGCTTTTCTATTCTACCAGCGTAATTTTGGTATCGAGTGTTGCAGAAATTGCAGTAGCCATAGAACACGAGCTTCCCATTTCCATCATTCTCTTCGACGCGCTTGAAATAGCTCCAGACCAAAGAAAGCGGTTTGAATTGCGACATCTGAATGATATGACTACAAGAGAAGATCTGCAAGATCTACAGACAAAGAAAGCAACAAAAGCAAACATTGGACGAATTAAATGACTTTATCTCTAAAATGGTTGCAACAGAAAATGACCAATTTTTAATTAAACGGTCAACAAGCCAGTCATTTACCGTTTGGTCAACCCTAGGCACAAAGTAAAATTTCCTACAGGTAGGGGGTCAAAGTCCCCCTACAAAGACTTCGACCACACTCACGAAAGAAGGTTAGCAGGGCACAAAAAGGTGATAAAAAAAATTGGCGCTGCTCAGTTATATCTATGGTTATGCGTTATACGGTTAGAGTTTCGCACACATTTATGTCTCCTCTCTAAGTTAAATAAAATAAACTGAAAACCCTACTTAATAATGCCGTTCTCAATCCAAATGTCAGCCGCAAACATCTCATCGTCGTTGATAATCTGGGCATCTCTAATCAGCAGCACTGTTCCATTGGCTGCCCCACCTCCAGCCTCACTTGCCCCCCGTTCAGAGCCATTTAGAGTATCTATTACCATAGCTCCACCACTTCCTCCAGATCCTCCACCTCCTAACAAATTAGGTTGATGAGGTCTTGACGAAAAAGAAGAGGTCTCAGATCCAGAAGTGTTTTTCCAATCTGCACCACCTGTTTTCTCTCCAGCTCCGTCCGACAGTTTGGAGGCAGGCAATGAATAGTGGTTATTGACTGACTGCTGCTGCTGTTGAGGGGTGTCCGCCTTCTTGCGTTCTTGTCTTCCATAGTTAATCGATGAATTATGCTCTTTGATGGGTATGTCTGCCTCTTCTATATATGTATTCTGTGGGTGGTTGGCTAGCTCTCGCCCCTCTTCTTTGTGTGTGTAATTATGTGGTTTGTGGGTTGTCTTCCCTGCTTGTTGGATAATGTGCTGGCCATTAGTGGGCTCATGCACAGCTTCTTCCTCTTCCTCCTCTTCTTCATCAAATGACAATTCAGGGCCTGGATCACTCAGCTGAATGGGCACGCTTGGAGGGCTGAAGAAGGGAGAGGAGCTGGACAGGGCATTCACATACCTAACGCTCGCTACTCTTTTGCTTGGGCACAACTTCTGCTTCTTCGCCTGTTTGTCTTTTTGTGGACAGCGCTCTTCTAGCTTAGGACCAGAGTGACCGTTGCACCTGTAAATGAGTAAAACAAAATTTTTGGGCACAAAGAAGCATAATTGCGAATAACTTTGACTTAAGGGCCTTAGTAAAATGTATTCCCACCCAACTAAATGGTTGGCGAGAGCATTGAGACCTGAAACAGAGGTTTTTTCCCGGCAAAATATGTTATCCAACTTTTTGCATGTATCCTGTGAATGTGTCTCTCACGTCTGAAGACTCCTAGGCCTTCCTAGACCCCTGCAATGTCCTCTGCTATTGGTCAAATTTTTCACATTCCTGACCTCTAGCGATCCGTTGGAGACTTCAAACCAAAAAAAAACACAAAATGCATGGATTTGAACAATAACAAGGGTGATCTCTGCGAATTTAAAAGGTGGACAATTTTATGGACCACAATTTGGACCTCTTTTTGGTCAAGATTTC
This sequence comes from Subanguina moxae, assembly GCA_000981365.1. Lineage (NCBI taxonomy): Eukaryota > Metazoa > Nematoda > Chromadorea > Rhabditida > Anguinidae > Subanguina > Subanguina moxae. The sequence continues at coordinate 8,200 of BBSZ01000016.1, read as the reverse complement.
CAAGGAGAAGCGTCTGGTCCTTGTTTTAATTTCTGGTTTAAATTGGTACATAGCAATTCTTTTTACGAAATATTAAGTAATACTTTTATTCAAAATTTGGGTCACCCTGTACTTGTGGTAAACACATAACTGGATTTTTTGGGGAATAGCAAATTGACCAACTTGGTTGTTGGATGGTGAACACCCTCTCTTAAGTGTTCTTCTTGTGTTGGGCTTAATTGGTCAGAGGAGGAATAAGAAGAAGTGGATTCTTTGGTGAAAAACTCTTCAAAGTGCTCAGGTCCTGGCTCTGAGATTAGGGGCATTGAAGTGGAGGCTAGAGATGTGTCTTGTAAAAAATCCTCTCCCTTGCTTTTTGTACTCACCAAATTAGCTGAAGTAAATTAAATATGTATTAAAAAGATTATCAAAAACCAAACCAAGGGGAGTAGCATCGCCATTTGACGAAGAAAAATCATTAGTGCTGCTCAACTGTTCTTTCTTATCTTTGAGTATCTCTTTTGTCTTGGTAACAGGCTTTCTTGTGTCTAAATACCAAACTTCAGTGCCATCTTTTTGTCTACATTTGAATTCTCAAAACATGGCAGATAAAGATAAATTTGTTTGGTTGGTAATACTGCATTATATCCTATCCTCTTCCCCCAAAGAAAAAAGTTCTTGGGCTTTCCAAGTAGATTGACCATATAAAAAGCATTTTTTGACCATTTTTAAAGGAAAGAAGGGCTGTATAAGGGACAATTAAGGGGCCACTCTGTAGGAAAAGAGAAGATCTTGAACATAGTTTCCCTTGAAGGGACCTACCGTATAAAGAAGCTCTGGCATGCATGCTATTTTCATACATTCAGAGCTATTCTCGAGTGATTTCTGTCTCAGGTAGCCTTCTGTGCGCATCTCAACTCCAAAAGTGGCCCCTTATTTGTTAAAAAAAAACAAAGTGGCCCCTTATTTGTTTCTTCCCCTCTTTATTTAAGAGCTGTAGCAAATACAAAATTAGTGACTAAATATTTAGATTTGGCGTGACGGGTAGACCTACTCCAAATTTGATATACTTCTGAAAAAAATACGTATACCTCAACTATTAATTTTGGAGCATGCGTTTTTTTTTCAGAGGCATATCATTCTTGGAATAGGTCTACGCACCAAGCCAAGTCTAAACATTTAGTCATTAATTTTGTATTTATTACGGATTCAGCCCTTCATCCCTTTAAGAATGGTCAGAAAATGCTTCTTATATGGTCAATGTACCTAGAAAGAAAAATTCTAGTGTTTAATGACATTAAAAAACCACGTAAAAAGACAATAACCATCAAAACACTCACCATCCACCATCTCCTCAGCACCTCCAGCAAACATTTCCAGCATAGCAGAAGATGGTTGGAATGCTTTTTGTCTAGCTCTAGCTGCTCTGACTGCCGGAGGAGTGTTGACAGCAGCAGAATTGACGTTGGCCTGCTCTACAGGTGATCTCCTAACGGCTTGCGAACTACTGGGGCGAGAACTTGGTGGTTGAGCTGGAGCCGGGGAAGTTTTTCTTGAGTTTTTATCGAAGTCGATTAGAGAAAGCACCTTTCTTGCACTGTTTGGAGAACTAGCTTCCTTTTTAGGCAATTTGGAAAGATCTTTTACCGAAATGCCATTAACTTCTGGCTCAATAATGCTGGTTTCAGAGGCTATAGGCTGTGTTTTTTCTGACCCTACTCCCCCAAACAATTCCATCATTTCGGTAGAAGTTTCAAAAGAAGCCCTTTGACGAGCTTTAGCCGCTTCTTTTTGCTGTTGAAAAAATTTGCTTGCTTCTGCTTGTTCTTTCGCCAATCTTACGGCCTCCAATTCTCGGCTTTGAGCACATGAAATGGTTAGGGTGTTGCCGAGCAATGGATGGTTGATGTACTCAATCCTGAGTATGCAGGCTATGCAGTGCACAGTTGTTTTCTCGCCGCTTTCGTTAGTGTTGGCCTCTTGATGAACTTTGTGCAACCTAGGACCATTTCTGCTTCCAGAAGACTTGCTTTTGGAAGGGAAGGTGAGGAAGGGTAGCCAGGGAAACATGATAATGCTTGCTTCTTGTTCACAACAAGGTTGTCAGTGTATGGTCAACTTAGCAGCTAAATTAAGTTATGATGTAAAGGTGGTATCGTATTTCCGACGCTATTAGGATATAAATCCCCCAAAAATGAAGCTTTCTAAAAGTGCCTAAAAACCTTTTTTTTGATATTGGGTTGGTGCATAATTATCCGCAGTCTATATTGGCGCGTTTTTATTAAATGAAAATTGCCGTTTCGTTTATTTTATTTTATTTTCATAAAAACAATCTTTTCTATTTAGTTAATAAAAATGTGTATCGAAAAGCATATTCATATGCGTCATATTATGCTGTACCACGCCGAGAAAGGATGGAAGGCAACACAGTCATTTTGCAATCTCAACGAACTTTTTGGCGAAGGAACAATCAGCGAAAGGCAATGTCAGGAGTGGTTTGCCCGCTTCAAATCAAGTGATACTAGCTTGGAGGATAAGGCAGGAAGAGGTCGGCCATCGGATTTTGACAAACAGGCATTTTTGGCAGTGGTTGAAGAGGACAAAAGCCTGACAACACGAATGCTGACAGAAAACGTCAATGTCGACCACTCAACGATCGTCCGTCGTCTCAAAAAGCTCGGAGAGGTGTGGAAACTGGTTGCATGAGTCCCTCATTAGCTCTCCGACAACAATAAAGCCAATTGCGTTCGAATCTTCACCGATTTACTGCAGCAAAACGAACAAACACCATTCTTGAAGAATCTTGTCACTAGGGATGAATCATGGTTGTTGTTCAAAAACGTCAAACAAAAGAAGGTTTGCGTATCGCCAGGTGTTCTCTTCAAGGGAATACCGAAAGACGTCCACTGTTTTTTGGGATGGGGTGATATATCGTAGTAGCACCGGTATTTGAATAAAGCAGATCGAAATAGGCAAAAATTTGCTTCATTCAGAGACCTTTTTCTCCCAATCTTTCCAACAACATAGAACCGGCTGCTAGCTCATTAGAAAGAAGAGGTGCAAAGATACACTTTGAAAAAAAACAGCTGAGACAATCAAATTTTAAAAATTTTGCAGACTCAATCAGCAATTAGACGAGTGACTTAAATATGACCCTTTCAAGCATAGCAAAGTCAAACCTATTGTATTCTCAGAAGTTTTTCCTTGCAGAGAGGGCAGACCATTTATTGGACTGGCATGCATTTGTTGACCTTAACGCACACAAAAACATTAATGCGCATATGAGCAAGGAAACAAAGAGAACTTTTCTTAAAGAATAGTAGATTTGCAATTAAATTTAACAATCCCTCTATCCTTTTGTATTGACTCATATTTATTGATTACACCCAAAAAACAATCCAATAAAGCTTTCATGCGGAACACTCTTTTTCCCAGGTCACCCTATAAACCCTATTTCATGGTGCGAAAACAAGGATTAGACAGGGTCAATTTCTTCTTTTTTTTAAATTAATTCAACCGAGAAGGCTATTTTTTAAACTTAGTAATAAGAAAACATGGCCAGCCTCGAATTCGAGGTCATATTTTCAAATTCATACCGAAACACTACCCTGTGTCCCGAGAGTTAAATTCACATAAATTTCATTGGTGTAAAAGAACGAACAGCATACCAATCGAAAGAAGAGAAACAGCGCTTTCAAATGGCACCAAAAACGTAACATTTAAATTTAGCTATTGAGGAAAAGACCAATTTTTAATTTCCATTCCCCACTTTCAAGACACACGGTAGAAAAAGCGTAATTTTTGATAGATGTCGCAGACTTTTACACTACTTTAAGCAAACAAAAATAGCCACACAAATGTGACAGCTAAACCAGTAGTAGAAGCAGCATTTTGCATGAGCACAACCAAAAAGCTTTTTGGGATGCAAGGAGTAGAGGAAGAAAAGGAGGGAATATATCTTTCTTCCTCTAACAAATCGAGAAAAGACAACCACAACCAGTGTTCTCCCGATCTCCCTCAAAAGCTATCCCCCCTTCTTGGCTTCGGTTAGCCGGTTTTATCTTTTTCTGTTTTTTCTCCAAATTTAGTGGAAATCGATGCCTTTCTTATTTAACAAAAAGCCCATTTTTTCTTCTTCAAAATTACGAAATTTGTATAAAAGAAGATTTTTTGAGCTAACAATGTCAACATTTACCAAATGCACCGGAAAGTGGTAGCAATTGCACAAGAAATAAAAGAAAGGTATAAAAAAAGAATGTGGCTTAACCTTTTTTAATGAGAGAATCCAGGAACGTGGTGTGCCCATCTAGAGAAGCAAGAAAAAAGAGTCACTGAAAGTAGTGTGTGTTGAGTGTAACCAGCTAGACACTAGGCATATACATGTGCATGCACAGGCAGACACACATCACACTCATTGCCCACATATTGAGGCAGCGGAGAGACAGCTCGCGCACTAGCCCAACGCAAGACTAAATGTAATATAATTTACAGGGTGCCTCATTTTCTGTACTTTTTGCCCATAGTTTCTTGAATTGGCCGCTTTGATTTAGGGCTCAGGCTTCTAGGTAAAAGAAGTGGTAAGCCATATCTAGGTAAACCAGGTTTTTTTATGGTCCCCCACCCCTTCTATACCAATTATTGTACGCTAAAAAGGATAAAAACGTTGTTTACCACAATTTTTTCTGTCAAAAATTGAGTTTTTGAAAATTTTAAAGTTTCGATTATTTACCTTGGGGACCAAAGTAAACCAACATTTTCAAAGGAATTAGGGCTGTAATAGGGTACACGGTGAATCTCGACTAACCAAGGCTGGCCTAGTCTATGCCTAAGGCTTAGTTGTATGCGTAAGTGTAGTGCCTGGGGTCTGAAAATACCATTACAAGGTTACTTACCTTGGGGGACCAAGGCAAAAGGTTTAATTGAGAAAAAACAATTACAAACAATGTTCTCCCAATCTTCCAAAAAGTTAACTTTTGGTTTTTTTTGAAAAGCCCATTTTATGGTATGAGAATATGATAAAACTAAATTTTAATTCCTTTTTAGCGTATAAGAATTGGTATAGAGGGGTTAAAACACACTTTTTGGGAAAAAAATAGTGGGGGTGGGGGGAACATATTGCAGTAGAGCCGAAACATTTTTGTGCTATATTTGTTGGAATACATTTACTCCTTCGCCACTACTAACTTTTTGATTCTAAGGCTGTTCCCGTAGCCTTATTATATTATAGAAAGCATGGATATGGTGGTTTTATTTAATGGGTCAACAGCCATAATAAAATAATCAGTTTTTTGATTTTTAAATAATATTCTATGTATAATAAAAAAAAAGACTTCTTTCCAACTTATTTTTTAAAAATCTGTGTTGAGATGGTATGCGACGCAGAACAGCACTTTTGCTGTTTGTACCCCCCTCACCAAAATAGCAATTTATTTGCCTTTTTAACGTTTTATTCTTTTCTAAGCATCATTTCCACATTTGTACAATTCAGAAACATGTGTCTATAAGCGACACATAACATCTGGCCCTCCAACTTTTTTCTCCAGACATAGTCCGAAACATGGCCAAGGAGTCGTCCCATCTTCCTTGTAGCGTATTTTATATTTTTGCCATTCCGATTCGATGTTTTGAGTGTGGGCGCCATTTGCAAATGGTTGACTATCTAGTGTTAAAACTCCCGAAACTTCATCCGACCAATTCAAATAGACTCAAGAAAAATGTATTTAGGGGCTTTTTTGGTCAGTTTAGCAAGAAAAATATGAAAATTAGCCTAAAAATGCCTCAAAAAGCCTTAAAACCTTTGGGGCCAGTTTGAGATGGTTTTTAATTTTTTTAAATTTTGTTGGATGTTTGTCTTGAAAGGAACCTTTATAAGTTTTGGTGTTTTTCCTTGTCCATGCACAAACCAAATTAAGTGAATGTCCACTTACTGTAAATTTTTTTTCCCTTTTGGGCTCCGAAACCCTTTATTTTTCTATTGATTAGTGTTTTCTAAAGAAGGTTTAACAGGGGTGAATTACCGTATTATAGGCTATTTTTCGATTTTTTGAAAAAACGGAAAATCACCCTATAAAAAGGTATTTCAACCTTGTCAGTCCTTCTTTAGAAGGCTGTAATTAGTACAGGAAAGAGGTTTTCAGAAGCTAAAAGCCAGAAAAAATTCACACCAAGTGGACATCCACATGGTTTGTTTAGGGCATAAGCATCCATGGCTAGTATTGGTGTGAGACACCTTGTGAACCACTAAACCTAAGTGAAGCAGAGTATACGCTCATTCATGGCTAACCTACGCGACTCTGTGTTTACTAGAAAAAAGTAGTTCGGGACGTGAGTTGGGATCACTTTTCAAAAAATAGGAGGAGGGGAGGTTACAAACAGCATGGCTTTCGGATGGTAACAATATAATTTCATTATCTATTTTACAACGCAATATTTTTCCCCACAAGAAGCTCAATGTGTCGAATGATTGATGTAGATGAGCAAAAATACAGTGAAGTTTGACATCAAACAAAGGCTTAAAGAAGCTAATAAAGCTATTTGACTGAAAAAAACATATGAGAAACTTTTGGCCCAACTAAAGAAGGGGCAATAACAGCTGGGTTTTTTTTTCTTGGTTCTCCCTGTTGTGTTAGCCCCTCTTCAGCATTTCTGATACGCTAAAGACGATAAAAAAAGCTATTTTTCGATCCTTTTTTATCATAGAAAGTCAAGTTTTAGAAGTCGAAAACTTCCATATTTTGCCTTGGGGGAGCGAGGTAGACAACAGAGCCCAAGAACTACATTGTAGGTATACAACTAAGCCTTAGGCGTAGTGTAGGTAAGCCTAAGTTGGCCGAGAATTAGCTTATAACATGTTATACCTATGTTTAGTGCTTCACGGCCACCCTACGCAGGCCTATCCTAAGCTCAAGGCTTAGTCGTAGGCTTAAGTATAGTTCCTGAGGTCTGAAAATACCATTAATTTTCGACTTCCCAAAAGCTGGCTTTCTATGACGCAAAGAGTCGGAAAATAGATTTCTCATCGTTTTTAGCTTGTTAGAAATGCAAGGCTACAAGAAAAGAAAGAAAGAAAAATTAACAGAGGGACCCAGGCAAACCCCCATTCTTTAGTAGAGTCAAAGTTTTGTCAAAAACAACAGACTTTTTGCTTATGAAATTTGTATGTTGTGAAAATAAAATTGTACGACTTGGTGCCATTTATTTCCTGAAAAAGTCCACCCTGTAAATGGGTAAGAGAGCACAACCTTGTGCCATTCAAGCTTCTCATTTGGATTGAGCAGGAGGGACCAACCCTGCAATAAGTCTAACTGGAATTAGAATTAAATTTTGAAATAGATGAATTAGTATGGTCAAGTGGAGAATGTCCTTGGGTGCGGTCATTGTTGAGTGGCAGATGAGTGCCTGCCACCTGAGTCGCAAACAGCCGCTTGGAGAGCAATTATTTTGTTTACATGTGTGGTCAGTTTACATTTTCATTTAGTCACCACATATATGTGTGTGTTTGCAAGGGACTTCCCTGGTCTGGACAATGTTATAATAAGAAAAGAACAAATATTTTTGCGTTTATAGCAATAATTTAGACGAGCCAAGAAATTTTAACCTAAGAGCAGACAAAATTCGAAAGTGGTGTGTGGTGAAATGACAGCTGGCCATGATTTTTTTTCAAAAATTTTGATGCTTTTGGATAAAAGTACCCATTTTTGAAAGAAAATTTTATGCTCAGGCCTCCCATTAGTCAAAATATCCTCAGAAATTCAAATCTGAAAACAGAATTCAAAAAAGTGGCTTGGTTGCCGTGATATGGTTGCAAGTAAGGTGGTTGGTGTTCCAAAATGTTGGTAGTCCGATTTTCGGCCGTATCTCAGCAACCAAGTCAATTTTTTAAATTCTACTTTCAGATTCGGATTCTTGAGAACTGGAGGGCGGTAACCAATAATTTACGCAACAAATTGTCACTCTGTTATGCCACAACAATTTACATATACTCATTTATAGTACTCATTTCTTAAAGGATTTTTTTTTTGTTCTGAGGCACCCCAGTAGGCAAACAGACCTCAAGAATCCAAATCTAAAAACAGAATTTCAAGAAGAGGCTTGCTGAGATATGATCAAAACTAGAAGAAAAAAGGATAAACACTAAGTTTACGAGTGGCTATGATCATATCTCAGCAACCAAACCTCTTCTTGAAATTTTGTCTTCAGATTTGGATTCCTGAGGTTTTTT
>BBSZ01000015.1:0-20728 GCA_000981365.1 Subanguina moxae | reverse complement strand
TAACTTTACCTTATCATAAAACATAAATTCGTATTTTAACTCAACTTATATGTTTTTCATTACAGGTCTTTCAATCAATGATGTTCAACAAAGGTACTCCATACGATTTATGGTGGACCGGGCAAGAATTCAAAAAAATGCGGATAGAATCCTTTGTTCAAATGCTGAATGTCGACAAAGTTGTGCTCAATCAATTCAAACAGAAATCCTTTGACCTAGTCATTGGTCATTTTCACGATCTTTGTCCTGTAGCACTAGCCAAATCGGTGGGTGTGGACAGAGTAAGTTGATGTAATGTGACTAAAGTAATCAAAAATGAATCTTCAGTTTATTTGGATAACTCACGGCACATCTCTGTACGACTTTACAGCCGTTCAGGTGTGGTTAAGATTCAAAGAGTCGCCTAATTTAGTGTTTTTACAGATGGGTCTAAGAACTTTTCCATCATTTGTGCCCCACCCCCTTTCTGCCTATGGCGATCACATGGACTTTGAAGGTCGTTTGGTCAATTTGATCTGGCATTTGTCAACCCTTAACTTTGTCAATTTGCCTGAAAACTTATTGATCGAGGAGAATGAGGTTTACAAACAAAGTGAGTTTTCATAAATCACACTCTACCAAATAGCCAACGGCTTTTACTCTGCATGCCAGTCTCCTCCGCATCAGATATTGGCAAATTAAGCGGTAGTGGGTAAATTCCAGAATCCAAACTTTTGCTATGCCTGAAATTTTGGAACAAGCGAACCTATCCACGGAAGCTTAGGTGAAACAGGTTATACACTGGGTCTCTGTAGTAGGCAAACAAAAAAATGAAAATAAACCAAATTATATTTTATGCGAGGAAAAGGCTTTTTCTTTAACTTTTTACAGAATTCGCTAAAGGAAGTGAGCAAGACTTGTGGGAACTGAGTCGACAAGTGGATGTATTACTAATCAATGGCGAACGTTTCCTCGACTTTCCTAGACCCCTCCCACTGGGAATAGTCTTCATGGGTGAGGTAGGCAAGAAGGAGCTGGATATTCGAGTGCTGCCTATCCAACTGGAGCAAATATTTAGCAAAGCCAACAAAGGAGTGGTCATTTTCTCATTTGGCACTGTGTCCAATACCACCAATATGCCTGCACACATGGTTGACTCTTTTATAGAGGCCTTTTCATGGTTTCCTGATTACGAATTTGTGTGGAAGACGGAAATGATGGTCGTGCAGGCAGAGAAGCATGCAAATATTCACTTGCTCCGATGGATTCCACAAAAAAAGTTGATGGGTGGGTGATGGTTTAGAAGGGCATTTTGAAAACACTGAGTGTAGTCTAGAGTTAGACTCACCGGTGAATAAGAAATCTTGGTAAGTCACCGCTGGACGAGTCACCAAAATTCCGGTGAGTCTCGTCTTATAAAAAATTCAAACTTTGAAATTTTTTGGTTAGGCTTGTCATTAGTGTCCTTTAGAGCTGTAAACTCACTGGTGAGTGTTCATGAGCTCAGTAACTCACCATTGTACAACCCTAATCTACACTGTAGGCGTAGGTGTATTTTTCGAATGCACTAGTAAGGGTACAGCCAGTTAAATCATATCCGATTGCTATTCAACCATTTATACAATTTATACGTGATTTTAGCTCACACGTAATTTTTTCAGCTCATCATAAAACAAAACTCCTGGTTGCTCACGGGGGCTATAACAGTTTGCTTGAAGCAGCTCAAGCAGGTATTCCCATAGTGTTGATGCCCCTTTTTGCCGACCAATTCATCAATGCCGAACGTGCCAGACGGTTTGGAGTGGTGGAGTTGCTGGACAAATTAGCCCTAAGTGCTGATAAAATTGCGGAGGCCATTCACAAAACTTTGTATAAACCCAAGTAGATTTTTGGGCTTGTTGATACCAATTGAAATACAGTTCTCATTATTAAGATACTTGCAAAATGCTGTCAAACTGGCTTCCATGTTGCAAGACAAACCGAGTCAAGAGCCTTACGCAGCGCTCAAGTACTCCTTGAAATTGGCCAAGATGCCTAGAAACTACTATGCTTTGAAAGCAGCTCAAAAACTGACTCTATTCCAGTTTTATAACTATGATATCATTGGATTTATGCTCCTTTTGATTGTGTTCATCTCTTTGAAATGAGATCGAAGATTTCCCCTTTTATGAAGAAATCCTCTACATACTCCCCTTTTATGGGAAGCATGAAGGCGTAGCTCTCAAGTATAACCGAGTAGCGTCTAAATGTTCTTAAATGTACCCACAATTTTGCAACATACTGATATTTCTTTGACCTTCTGTTTCTTTTGTTGTAATAATTTCATCATAAAAATTTTTTATCTCAAAAATCGCAACAAGTGGCAGATGAAATGGAATTTCTTGCAAAAAACTACTTTAAAAAAAGTCAAAATTTGGTCAAAAAATTGGTTGACCGCGCCCTATATACGTATTTTTTATGCGTTACAGTAGCTAAAACACCCGGATAAGTGGTCAAAACCGACTTTTGGACAAACCCAATATAAGGCACTCTGGCCGAGTAACCAAAGTGCGGATAAGCCAAAAGAATTCGCATTAGAAGTTCCCACATAAATAAATTTCCATATAATATACTTATTAGTTTGACAACAAAAAATGACACAATGGCACCGCAAAGTAAAAGACATAATAAATTTTGAACAAGAAGACATAATAAATTTTGTTTGTAATAGCAAAAGCAGACAAAGTTTACATAGCGAATAGGATATCAACTACAGTCAACCCTGGTTTATCCAGCAGCCTCGATAATTGGGCATACGGAGCCTAATATATACACTCAGACATTTCAAGAAAATGGTCACCTTAGGCAGCAATACAGCAACGGAGATGTTGAAAATTATAAATTTCTTTCTTTATCATATCCAGTGGAAGACGTCTTTATTCTCGTTGCAGCCACTCTTTGAGATCAGCGATGGTTCGGTGAGGCTCTGAGTACGTTCTCTTCTCCAGTTCTGGCCAAATAAAGTAGTCCATCACGTTTCCTTCAGCGAAATTCGGTGGCCACTCTCCATCGTCCCGAGTTCAATGAGTGTCGACACTGATCGAGTCCGGAAAGTTCTGTTAAATCCATCATTAAAAATAAGGTTTAAATTTTTGTACGAACTTGTGCCTCACACGATAGAAGAAGTTCATCAAAACCTTACTGAATTCTTTGCCCCGAAGCCAGCCGGATTCTACCTCAGGGGCATTCAAAAGCTGCTAGAAGGATGAGAAAAAGTTGTAGAATTCGAAGGAGATTACTTTGTTGAATAGTTTTTATGATGTTTTGAAGAAAAAGTAAGTAAACAACAGTGCAAATTGAAGCTTTGAACAAAAACCGCAGGACTTGTGACACAACCTAATATATAAACATATTGCAATTAGACAAAGAGTATCCGTTAGTAGAACATCACAAAATTCCCGTACCCAGCTCAGACCTGGTGTATGATACTTTCGTTGTTGCTTCCACTCCCAAAGTTGTTGCTGTCACTGCTGCTCCTGCTGCTATAGTTGCGTTTGGGACCCAAGAAAAGCTCCTTCGAAGAAAGTTTTGCGTCCAGAGAATCGCTCACTGAAAACATTTTGGCGCTACCTTCTTTAACCTTTCGTTAACCTTCTTTTTTGGACCTTAACTAGCCATTTGTAACACTGTAAGATGGGATTTGAACATAGTTTTGTTGACTGGCGCCTACCGCATAAAGAAAATCTGGTTCGAATATTCTTTTCATGCCATTCATGCATCCAGAGTAATTTTTTAGTGATTTATGTCTCAGGTGCAAGTGTGTACGCATCTCAATCCCTTAGCCCCTCTTACGGGGCTAACGGGGCTTGAGAGTTAGATATGCGCGCACACTTATAACTTAGAGATGAATCCGAGCAATACTCGTGATAATATATGCAAAATGGTATATAATTTTTGCTTATGTGGCTTTTTTGGTGTACTTTTTATAGACAAATTTTAGAAAAATTAAGTTTTACAGTAAAAAAAACCAAAAGTGTGTGATTTTTCCTCTCCGATTTCCAGGTGTATTGGTTCCAAATGTTGGCTAGGAAAGAGCGAAATGGGAGTGAAATGTTCATTTCTCGTATGTTTTCTTGAAAATATTATGATTTTTGGAGAAATAAAGTGCTTGGAATCGCTTTGAAAGCGATTACAGCGCATTTTGGAGAATGTACTTATTTTCAAAAGTTTTCATTATTATCCCTGACCTAACTACAAGTTGGCTGCTACATTCGTCTCTAAAAACCGTAATATTGTCATTTAGTTGATGCCCCAATTTAAGTTACCTCTCACCTTATAAAGAAAATTATTATTATTATTATTTTATATCAAAACCCACCTAATTGGTCAATTGTGGGGCCTAAAGACAGGGACAAGGCGACCAAAATGATTGAGAGGAGAATTAGTGTAATGGCCACAACAGTTACAACTCTGCAAATTCAGCTTTAGTTAGTACTTTTGTTCGCCAAAAAACCTTTTTATTCGCCGATGGTTTTGCTCTTTGATTTGTTGCACTTCTACTTCGGAAAGTTCCAGCATTTTGTGGTCCATCAGAAAAATTAAAGCTTGCTTGTGTACGCTTTCAAAAATGGATCGGACAAGTTTTTAAATGCCCAAGTAATGGATGTCTGACAAATTTTGTGCAAAAATATTTAGGTATAAACACAAAATATGTCCGTGAAACTACATATCTTGAATGACTGAAGGAAGAAGATGACGGAAACGGAAAGCTCTGTTTCTTTGGCTACTGCAAATTTTGTGCAGATTGTTATCAAGCTAAAAGCGGCAAAATGGAGAAATACTTGAAGGTGTTTAGGCGTACTACCGTATTATACCTCCTCCCCCCAAAAAATACTTGGGTTTTGTAGGTATATTGACCATATAAGAAGCATTTTTCCACTATTTTTAAAGGGATGAAGGGCTGTATGGTTTTTCGACTATTGTTTTTTAGTAAAAATAAGAACACAAAATACTTCCAATAGTTACAAAATCATTTTGTCAAAAGCAAGATTTAGTTGCGTTCACACAGAACATGAAGAATGGAGCAAGAAGTTGTCAGCAGCAAAAGTCATGGCAATTGGGTTGGGGGAAGTGTTATTCCTCTCTAGGGATGCCTACTTAGTCTCAAAGATAGCGACAAGCGATTCCTTCTGTTTGTGGAAACACCAAGAAAATTAGTTTTTTTTTCTGCTTGTTTGTTTGTCTCCATCAATCAAACAACATTTTGGAGAAGGGCGAATTTTATTCATTGAAAATAGGATTGGCTAATAAGTCAAGCCAACAACCAGATTTTATTTCCTTGTTTCAACAACTACGTTTTCGGCAGATAAATTTAATTTTGAGAAGATAAGAATGGTGTTTCTCTGATTATTGTACCACAGAGTCATTTTCGTTATTTTCATTTAAATGTGCATGAAAAATAGCACATTTTAAAGTAGCGCGGAATTTAAGGTGCGAAAAAAGTTACGGAACGCTCACTTTTTTTTTGTTTTGCCATCTTTTTTTGCTTTGAATTTACTCTTAAACTTTCCAGATGCGTCCAAAAGTGATCGATCAGGTTGCGGAAAAGTTTATCGTTTTCTTGCATGACACAGATGAAAGGAATGTACCTTAAATTCCGCACTACTTTAAAATGTGCTACTTTTCATGTACACTTTAATAAAAACAACGAAAATGAAAATAACAGCGTTGTAGAGCATGAAATTCTGCACAAGAATGTCCACTTTGGTTTTAGAACTTATGTGAAAATTGGTTTGCTGCAAAACAATTTTGAAAAAAGAAAATGCGAAAATATTTAATCGTTCCATAACTTTTTTCCGCAACTGTATCTACCAAGTGGACATTCACTTAATTTGGTTGGTGCATGGACAAGGAGAAAAACCAAAACTTATAAAAGTTCCTATCAAGACAAACTTCCAACAAAATTTTAAAAAATTAAAACCATCTCAAACTGGTTATATCTCAAACTGGCCCCTCCCCTGCACTGGGTATGGGTTGGTGTCCATATTTCGTCGTAGAAAAATTTCGTCGACAATTATTTTTTCTTGACAAAAATTTCGTCATATATCTATACTGAATTGATGGGTGTCTTTGACAAATGGTCCTCTTAGAGAATTGGTTGCTTTTTTGCCCTAGTCCCCCTGTTTTTTGGGGGAGGGGCCAATTTGAGATGGTTTTTTAAATTTTGTTTTGAAATGAAAGTTCATAAGTTTAGGTGTTTATCCATGCACCAACCAAACCAAGTGGACGCTCACATGTTGTAATTTTTTTTTTCTCACTTTCAGGCTGCGAAACCCTTTTTCCTGTATGAATTATAGAATTTAAAAGAAGGTTTGACAGTTAAGAATCACCGTTTTATGAGTTTTATTCAACTTTTTTCGAAAAACAGCCTATAAAACGGTAATTCACCCCTGTCAAACATTCTTTAGAACAGTCTAATCCGGTCCTATACATAAGAAAAAAACACGGAAAAATACGCCATTTTTAATTGTTTGGCGCGAAAATCAGCCTTTCGTCTATTCTCACCCCAAAAAACTTCAAAATTGTATGTTTAGTAGACTAAAAAAATCTGAAAAAAATACATTGGCCACGGAAACGCTGAGAAATCGAAAAATTTTACTTTTGATATAAGGAAAGTGGCATTTTTTGGCGATGAGACGGCTTTTTACTCACGAAAGGGGGAAATCCTCATGCATTTTCCTATAAAATAAGCCATAATAGAGGTATGCGACATGATGAAAAAAAAAATGCAACCAATACTTTGATATGGCCGGACAAATTTAAAAATGGCGATAGAAAATATGTTTTCGATGTCGTCAAGGCGAAGAAAACCAATACCTAAATTAACTTCACTTCAATTGAATAAAAGAGGAAGGAAAAGTGCAATTAAGCTCTTGAGTATGTTGAGAATCAAGGATCAGAAGTGGTAAGACACACATGGAGTAAATATTGGCAGTTCATTGGCTAGAAAGCAGCACTTGAATGAGGCGGCAAACATACTTGACTTTTGGACAGCTCTAACGAGCGGAAACTCAGCCTCCCATTTGCGGGGCTCATCAAGCCAACCAAAAGAACAAAAGACGCGTGCCGTTGATAGAACAAAGCGGAGGAACACAAAAAAGAAATAAACACGTAGTCAACTATAGCCAGTACTCAGCAAGAAATAAAATAACGTGCTCAGAGAAAATGGAAAAGCCAGCGAAATTCCCTCGCTTTCACTCTGTCTTCCCTTATTGCCAACAAAGACCACCTAAAAGCTGCCTGGGCAATGTTTAACCAGCAATGAAAGCACCCTTTCTAAGTATCCGCGGGTAAATAGAGAAGCGATATTTGGCTTATTGGCTTTGATTCTCAGAAAACTGGAGAAAATGTGAGCATTGACTAGAAGTCATGCCAATTGATAGAGTTCGAAACAAACAATTTTTAATTGCAAACAAAAATAGTTAAAATTGGCAAAAAATGGTGCATAAGGCATCAAGAGTAATTTTCGGGGTGTAGCATCATTGGTAAATGTGTTTTTGGTAAGTGGTACTTTTGGTAAGAAATGTTTTTGGTAAGAAGTTCTTTTGGTAAAGGTACTTTTGGTAAGAATTTTTTTGGTAAAAAACATTTTGGCAATGAAACCGCCGCAATACGAACCGAGACAAGTTGGCTTTTGTGACTTTTTTATGACTTTTACTTAGAGAGGTGGTATGCAATGTTATGGACTACTTGCTACAGAATTTCACAACTCTAGTATAAATTAAAGTTGTGAAACGGGTAATTTCTCTGGCTATTTCAAATTTTGACAATCTGAGTCCTGTGCTTTCAAAAATGGAATTCAATTCAGACTGTCTACGGCAGTGTCTTTAGTTCTGACACTGACACTAGCAATAATCAGACTGACACTAACAAAATTGCCAGTGTCAGTGTAAGTGTCAGGTGTCAGTGTCAGAAATGAAAATACTCGTCTGCGGTCTTGTCCAAAATTTCCTTTCTCACATATTTGAAAGCCGTTTTGTACACTATTTGTAATATCATAAGATTTATCCAAGAGATTAGCAACTAAATGGAAAACAACAAAATCACGACGGCGAAACTAGGCTTTGGACTGTCTGAGTTATCAGAAAGTTTTTTTCTTCCTGCGCCTGAAGCAAATCCTGAAAAGCAAGTTGAAAATGCAAGACTATCGGAATTTTGCAAGGAAGTTTTCGCTACGCTCCACAGTGTTATTCAAGGGTACGCAGATATTTTATCACTGAGTCGAGACTACAGGTTTTTTTATTTTTCTCTTTTAAAATTGCACCTCGTCGCGTATTTAGCACCGATTCTGGCAAGGTGGTTTATTTAGTGTTGGCCTTTGCTGACTTGGAGAACTAGTCCTACAATTGAAATCAATTTTTAGGATCCATGCAAAGAGGCGGTTTCTCTGGGCTTTAAGTCTTTCCGTGAATTCATGCATTCGGAGCACATGAAGAAGTATGTCATCATTGGAAGGAACAACGCTGACAATGAGCCGACTTATTGCGCCGCTAAAGTTCGAGAAATTGAACACATTCGCAAGGAACAAGTAAGCAGCGCATCCTACTATTAACATAAGCAGTTATAATTTTAGATAGAAACTTATCAAGATATTTGCAAGCGGTTGGCAATATTTTTAATTCGGCGTTTGCTTTATTTGTTGCGATTGTTGTCATTTTAGTCGGCAAAAGCGGGAGGGGTTTACCGAATCAAGGCGCACTCGTCCAAAACTTTTACAGGGTTCGTAACTTTCTTAATTTTGGACTGCAAGCACGTGTGTCTTACTTTAGTGGCTAAGATAAATGATGGAATTGTCAAGCCCTGGGACAGTCCTCCGCCATCTCCGATTATTCCAGTTAATTTCGTCAATATGAAGATCAAAGAAGAAACTAAGAACGAGTTGGTCAACGAAAATTGCGCTTCAATGGGTATACTTTGTGCAGCGATGATCGAAAAGACCTTTGCCTGTCTCTTTAGCATTTGCCTCTTTTTTTTCTGATTCGTCAAAAAAGCTACCAGGGGACATGTATTTGGTCCCCTCTGAGGATGTCATGAACAACCATGGTGCAGACGATGATGAGAGCTATTTTGGACTTTGAAATTCGGGGAAAGAAAAGATGGAAAATTTAATGCGTGAAGTTACTTTAGGTCTAACTGCTTGTTCGTTCGAATAAATAGCTCCGTGAATAGTCGCTTCGGAATGGTTGCTTTTATCGCTCCATTTTCTGCATTTGGGCTCCCAACTTTAGGTGTGCGAGTTACCACAAACAAAGATTGAAGAGATGGACGATGATGCCCGTTATTTTCGCTAAGAGACATACATATGTTACCCGCGAGTGCGAAGGAAATTTAGCTTTAAACCCGCTTTAAAAGGTAAATTAATAACTGGTGTAAAAAAAGTTCTTGGCGGGTTTTTAGGCTAATGTTTAACAACAAAATTTATTTCAAAAAAATATTCCAAACATATGGTTTTGTAGCTCTTTCCTTCCTCTACCGAATGATATATAAAGTTTTTATTTGTGATGGAAGTTTGGTGGAAAATTTGCACGAAAAAGAAATGGAAGAAAAACAATTTATGCAGTGATTATAGGGTAACAAATGTCTCTTAGCGAAAATAACGGGCATCATCGTGCTCAGCACATTCTATTACTTCTGTTTCTCTATAAAAGCGCGATAGGGCTTTAGATGTAAACAAATAAACTTCATTTTTATTGGTGGCCATATATTTATATAATAACGATACAAAGGTAGGATTGTTCAACTAAAAATCGATGAAAGCCTTTGCAGTAGCATTAACCCCATAAAGAAGGTCAGTGTCCACCCTGATCTGTCCATCAAACATGTTCACCTGGGTGTGGTTGCCCAGCTTTATGTTCTCCACCAAGGGGATGGGAATGCCATGGCACAACGTGGCCTCCACAGTTACACTTATTATTGGCTTCAGAATAGCGGAAAAAGCGGTCAAAAATCTTAACGCTTTTTTTAGAACGCAACCTTCCTCTAATAAACGTCTCTAAATTCAAAACAATGCGTTTGTGGCATTGTGTTCTTCACCTATATTTTTGTTGGAGGCTTCTGGACAGCTGTACACCATGATTTACGCGAAAATTTTTTACGAGGTACATTTGTTACGCGGTCACTTTGTTACGCCACGAAAATTTACATATAATCATATACAGTACTCATTTTTTAAAGGATTTTTTCATTCTGAGGCACTACAGTAGGCAAAGATGTTAAAAATCAAAATCTGAAAACAGAATTTCAAGAAGAGGTTTGCTTGCTGAGATATGATCATAACCAGCCGCAAACTTAGTTTTTATCCCTTTTTTCTCCTAGTTTTGATCATATCGAAACAACCAAACCTGTTCTTGAAATTCTGTTTTCAGATTTGGATTCCTGAGATTTATTTGCCTACGGGGGTGTCTCAAAAAAAAAAAATCCTTTTAAAAATGAGTATTGTAAACGAGTGTATGCAAATTGTTGTGGCATAACAAAGTGACCGCGTAGAAAATGTAACTCGTAACAAATTTTCGCGTAAAGTATGGTGTACTGCCCTTCTGGACATCTTATATACAAAAATGTAGCTTGAAATCTAGGCTATATTTTAGTATATAACATGTCTAGGAGTCACCAATAAAATATAGGTAAAAAACACAATGCCACAACACACTTTTTTGAATTTAGGGGAGGAGGCGCTTATTAGAGGAAATACGGTATCTGCAATAAGATGTATGTACCGTATGTCTGAAAAGTTCGTGGACAAAGTTTACGACTTTGTTTTTCCTTTATAATTAAGGCATAAATATCAATGTTTGGCACCGTTAGAAAGCCCTTTTTCTCCTCTTTCGAATGATATAAAAATTTTATTTCCAATCACTCAAAATGAGCACCACCAGCTGCAATACATTTACGAAGTCGTTTTGGAAAATTGTCAATGGCGTCTTAATTATAAAGGAAAAACAAAGTCGTAAACTTTGTCCACGAACTTTTCAGACACACGGTAGATCTTACTTGTCATTAAACTTTCCGAAAGTAGAGAAGACTTGTGTTAAAGCAAGTTCAGTGCTATTCAGTTTTCCGCTCACTTTGTTGTCGAATATCATGGGCATTAGTGTGGAGTTTAAATTTATGACTGGAAATAAGTTCAGATTAGTTGTAAAGTTGACTTTGATAAGTTTATGCAAGTCATGACTAAAAGCGTTGCCTAAGCGTGGGTTTATTGAGAAGCAGAATGGCTGAATAGGAAAAAAGTCACGGCAGTTACTAGGCTATGGCGCAACGTGTATCACCATTTACCCAAAATGTTTTTTTTGCTTTTTTCCTAAAAGCCACATGTACTGAGTACTCGCCGGTGACCTTAAGTTCCTGCGCGTAGTGTTAAGCCGCCGCCCGTTGTGATGAATCCCCGCCCGTTGTGATGAGTCTCCGTCCGTGATGTTGAGTCCCCGCCCGTAGTGTTGAGTCCCCGCCCGTAATGATAATCCTCCGCCAGTAGTGTTATGGTGCCGCTAAAGCAAAACTAAAACTGTGTATGGCGCCGATGAAACAAAGCTAAAAATTGTATATGGCGCCGATAAACAACTATTTATGGCGAGAATTATGACAATACTAGGAGGCTCCGCTGCGGCAAATGCCGCGTCACTCAGAAGGGTGCATGTATAGTACCATATTTGTGTATGCATATAGCACTCCACCCGTTGTGATGAACCCCTCACCCCATTACAACCCCCATTCACCCTCTTTTAACCATTCCTACACTCCCACAACAACACACGCCGATTCTGATTAGCTTATCCTTCTCAGCGTATCAAGTTTACCCACAAAAATAATCATCAAAACAATGATGATTGTAGAACTTTGAATTCCTCTCGATACAACAAAAATTCAAACTGTATGACATTTTAAATTTCCGAATTTTTTTACTTTCCGTACCCAACTTTGATCCGCCGCGCCACTCTTAATTTTCAAGATTCAGCCTTGATTTTTTTTTGCTATATTGAAAATTACGCGCCACACAACATTGAGCAATCGCGCAGAAACTTCTGAGTGGGTCAAAAATCCAGGAAACCCCAAAAACAAATTTTCAAAAAGTTTTTTCTCAGGAAAAATTCTTTCCACCAGACAAAGTGAAAATTTTGACCCGTTCATCCTCGAGCTGGCAACCTTTTTAGTCACTAAGAACACCTTCAAAAATAAAAAAATATTGCAGGAATATGCCTAAAAATAGAGTATTTCACACAGAAGTGGCGCTTTAGTATAGCTAGATTCTCACCTAATCTAGCCAGTATCTGAGTAGAGTGTTGCTCCCAAGGTGAGATGAAGAAGTCTACATAAAAGTGGGCATTTACCAGTACTCTTTCTGCTGACACACTGGCTGCAGCTGGTTGGGCTGAGTGAAACACCAGGTCCACATGTTGCTTGGGGTGTTGTTTGGAAAGTTGAGGGAAGAACTTGCCCAAACAGATCTCATAGAAGTGGCAACTTAAAACTAGCTAATATAAAATGAAAAGGTGGAGTGAAAAAGTAGACCTGGTGCTCAAATAAGTTGCGAATTTACGATGATTCATGTCCTTGTTGACCACAAAGTGGAGCAGGCCAGTGTTGTGCACACTGGCCAACAAACAGTTGAAAATGGTTTCGGACATCCAGAAGCTGACCATATAGTTGTCAGCCAGAGGGGCTGGCAAATCTTCTAGAGGTGCTACTGGCAACTGGCAACTAGCATTGTTGACCACCACATCCATATACGCAGCTGCTTGAATATAGCTGCTACAAACTGATGATTAGTAAGAGGAAGGCAGTGGAGGATGTATATTTTACTTCTTAACAACAGTGTCATTTGTGTAGGCATATTCCAGGAAAACAGGTTTTTTAATAGGTATTAGTGTTGGCAAAGAGAGCAATGCTTCGTTCAACTTCTCAATGATCAGCGTACGAGTGGCCAGGCAGAACTGCAAAATCAAAGACTTTAGTAAAGACGTCTCTACAAGTCTTTACTTTTGATAAATGCGTAAAGTCTGTCTGCCAATTTTATAAGTGGGAGAAATCGGTACTACTGTATTACACTGCGTCCCAAAACTATGGACGCACCCCCCTTTTCGGGTTTTTGAACAATAATATAAGCAAACTTCGCGGTAATTGATTTCAAATAGTTATAGTAGCCCAAAATAAGCATACTTGATTCATGGTTGACTGCATAAGAAGCATTTTTTGACCATTTTTGAAGGGATGAAGGGCTGTATAAAGGAGGGGAAGAGACAAGGAAGAAACCACTTTGTAAGGAGGGCCCACTCAAAAAAGAAGATTTTCAAAATAGTTTCCCTTACAGGTTAATTATTGTTGTTGTTAATAGTTATTATTGTTAGTAGTTTCAGGAACCTATCACATAAAAGAGCTCTGGCATGCATGCTATTTTCATGCATCCAGAGCTATTCTCGAGTGATTTGTGTCTCAGGTATATTTGTGTGCGCATCTCAACTCTAAACCCCCATAAGGGGGCTTGAAGTATAGACTTACCTGCGCATAGACTTACCTGCAAGATGAATCCCAGCAAAAGTCTTGAGAAATAAATGCATTTCAGGCCTTTTTTGCCATAGTCCAGTAAGAAAAACATGGTAAAGGGCCAAAAAAGGGCGAAAAAATTGTACAAATGGGTTGCAGAAAAAACTGCCTTGACCGCAAAGGACAGGTCCAAAACGACTTGCTTCACCTTTTTTAGGGTACTAAAATAGCATAGAGGCGGATGGGACACGTATTTTGTGGCAGTTACATTTTTTTTTGGGGGGGGGGCGGTTTATAATCCAGTAGAGTCGAGAAATCTATAAGTGAGAGGAGGGATGATAGAAGGCATACGTTAGTAGAGCCCTCCCATTGCTGACAGGCGCTGAACTAGCGCCAACGCTGGCGTCTTTTTCACTCGCGACTAACTATGATCCGAACTTGTAAAACCTGCAATTGTTGTGCGCTATTAAAAAAATAATAAAAGGACCTGTTGATGAATAGCCTGCTTGACAGCTACACTCAGGTTGCCTCTGAACAGATTGACCAGCCAGGGAATAACGCCTCCACCAATTTGCACCTCCACCTGTTCAATCTCAGCCGTGCAGTTGAAAATCTGCACTTGTGGGTGCACTCCTCGCCCATAAATGCCAAGGGTGAGTGCAGAGTGGATGTCAGTGGCGGTCATCTCCATCCAACCACTGGTATAGAACTAAACTCACCTATTTGCAGTCAAGCACTCTAGTCACTAAGGGGTTTACTGTAGTGATCCAGTCATAAGAGGCCCTCCATTTGCCCCTCACTTTAACTGCCCCATCTTGAGAGCGAAAAAAAATGCCGTTTGGAGGCGACAACTTAAAGTGGAAATGAGGTGATTGGAACTTGGGTATGTGCAGGTTGAACACCTCTACTCTGCCACTACCTGGTCCTCCATTTATGGGCAGGAAGATGGGAGGAAATTCTGTCTTGGGAAATTCATGATTTACCTTAATTTTGGTAAATATACAGAATGAAAATACGGCCGCCTCGTGACCGAATGATATCAAGCAGACTTATGTGTGCAACTTATAATCTAACTCTAATCTAAAGATTAAGAGCAAAAAAGCTTTTATTTTTCACTCACAATTTCATGTCCAATAGAACTAAAGAACTGGAGTCCCGTCGTCGAAATGCGGACAGCCAAAGTGGGGGAAGATGGTTGAGAGCAGCAGGAGGAGATGGTCAACAAAAGTGGAATCAGAATATGTTTTAAAGAAAGCATTAAAAAAATCCGGCAATTGCTTGTTTATCTAAATCTAAGACAGGAAAAACGACGTTACTACGACATAAAAGCTACTCGATTATACCATATATTAAAAAGAGGCCAGTAGAGTAACTAAGAGGAGAACAAGGGCTGTATTGAGAGTAGAGCTGGTCTCCCGCACCCTCCCGTGCGGGAATTTTCAATAAAAAAATACTAAAAAATACCTTCTGTATTAATTTTTTTGGTAATATCCCTCCCGCTCGTGATTTCACCGGAGGGGGGTCAATACTAATCGGGAGAGGAGCGGAATAATAGAGGGCGTGTTTACCATGATTTTCTCACTGGACTATGGTAAAGAAGGCTCTAAATGCATTTATTTCTCAAGAATCTTGTTCAGATTGATGTCGCAGGCAAGGCTGTGTGCACATCTCTAACTATTAACCCCCTTTGGCCTCTTACGGGGACGACGGGAGCTGGTGGGCTTGGAGCTGAGATGCGCACACATGCATACCTGAGACATAAATCACTGGAAAACAAGCTCTGGATGCATGAAAATAGCATGCATACCAGAGTTTCTTTATGTGGTAGGTCCCTGTAAGGGATACCATGTTCAAGACCTTTTCTTTTTTGAGTGGACCCTCCTTGCAAAGTAGCTCTTTAATTCCCCTTCCCCTCCCTTACGCAGCCCTTCTTCTCAATTCTCAAACACTTAGAAAAGTTGATTTTTGGTGGGGGGGAGGTAGGGCTGGTTAAAGTGCTATGCATGATTATGCGAACATCCCTGATTTAAGTCTGACGGTTCAGGGGTATATCCTAATAGCATCGGAAAAACAGCCTGCAAAAAATAAATAAACTAAATAAGTTTAATAGACCAAATGTTTATAGAATAAGAGAAGTGATGAACGTCTGCCAAGCAGGCACATCACGAATAATCTGTGATGTGCTCCAATGAAATTTGATATGCAAGTGGAAAATTCGGCCTTACTTTACAAGTGAGCAGTTTTTTTTTTATTTTTTACAAAGAGCTATATCCCTCCTAAGCATTTCTAACATGCTATAAACGATAAGAAAGCCGCTTTCCACACTTTTTAGTCTATTTGTGCGCTTTTATACACGAATTTTATTAAAACTTTTACACATAGTGTACCTTTAATTTTAGAAGTCGGTTTCCAATAAGATTGCTTAATCAAATGTTTTATTCAATCACATTTCAGTTCGGATAGAATTATAATTGCAGCGCAGTGTTTTCCAAAAAATACACCCACATCTACACCTACGATTTGGACTGACACAATCTATAGGTGTAGGTTTAAGTGTGCGTGTAGGTTTTTCACACTGCACAGTGTACACCCAATCATAGATGCAGCGTTTTTTTCGAATGGAATAGTTGTGATTTTAAACTTCATTTCTTCACCAATCGCAATTGTCATAGATGTCCTTTGCTCCAACCGACCCAGATGGATGTTTACTTGATTTAATTATTATTTTTTTCTTATTTTAAGCATCTACAACCCTTTTTCTTATATTGTTTAGGGCATTTTAAAGAAGGTTTTACAGGCGTAAATTACCGTTTTATAGGGTACTTTTCAAAATTTTCGAAAACTCGAGAAATAGCCTGTGAAATGGTAATTCACCCCTGTCAAATCTTTTTCAAAATACCCTAATTAGCTAAAAAGGGCTGAAAAAAATATAAGCTGAAAATATAAAAAAATACACCAAGTGAACATCCACTTGGTTTGGTTAGAAAAAAGGAGATTCATCACAGTTGCGGTTGGTGAATAAACAAAATTCAAAATCATAAGTGTTTCGTTTAAGACAAAATGCTACATATATGCTTAGGTACACAGTATAAATAGATTTAAGTGTATTTTACGAAAACACTCTTGCAGAGGAACAAGTTTCACTTTTATACACTAAAAACATTAAAGACATCAAACAATACATAAAAACAATGTTTAGCTTAAAAGAATGCCAGAGTTGGTTTCATCCAACTTTTTTACGAACTACAGGACGGACCGGAAAAACTGGACATTTTTTAAAATAGTAAGTCAATTAAAAAATTTTCTGTCTTATACCGCTCAAAAGATAGTTTGTTGAACAGGGAGCACTGAGCAAAACCAGGGTGGCTCAAGCAGAGAGGCACATAGACAGGTTATAAAATATGCCTGGTAAGGCAGAGTTAAAAGAAATTTGAAGAGGAATGCAGGCATGTCATCGCAGGCATGACAAATAGGCTTTCGGGTAGATTTGCCAAATATTTTTTGTGCAGCCAAATCCAGTTAGATTCATGCCTGTCTGTACCACCTTAAGTCAGATACCGGCAGACTTTCAAAATTTTTTAGGCAGGCAGAGGCAGATATTTTACGTCTCCGAGCCACCCCTGGCAGTAACATGCCTGGATTCTATTCTAGAGTCGTACAATTTTCAGGGAAATCCTGTTGCACAGCCCTAGCTTATGCACAATGACTTGTAGAAAAAGCCATAATTTTACAAGATAGCTTTTCCAAAAACATCTGGTTGTTTTGTTCCGCCCTGTATACATTTAAAAAATCAATAATGATAAGAGTGTACTATTTATCAAAAAAAATAAAGAAGAGTGCCCGTTTTAGCAGAGAAACATTGACAAGAACAAGGGGAATTGATATGGTATGCGGTAAGTTGCGGGCGCCAAAATCGGACCAGATGGAAAGGAGCTAGACAGGAGCAAGCAGCCTGCCAGTTCAGTTTTGGCCACGAAACTGCCATATAAATGAGGCAAAAACTGTCTCAAAAATAGGAATTTAAATTTTTGTATGACTTGATTTTGACGACGCGCAATTCATCCGAAACCATTGATGCAGACTACAATCCTTTAAACAAAACAGACAGGACTCTTTTCAAATTGTTCACCTCGAGCTTGAAGTCTTATCAACCTTAATCCTTATCTGATTAAAATACATGCTGGGCCAATTTTTTTTAGGAAGTTTGTTTTAGCCATAACTTTTTGTATTCGTGGTTTTCCACCGAGATCGTTTTTTATTCAAAAGAGGAATGGATGGGAAAGCGAATGGTACCAAATTTGTTTATTTCTCTTGTTGTTATCGCTTTTAAAAATGTGTTTGAATGCAAAGCTAATTTTTTCTTCCTTTAGCCATAGTGTATACCGCTCAAGAGAAAACAAAAAACGTCGAATGGTTCATTAAAGAAGGCAGAAGCGTCGCAGCATTCGGCAATCGCTACCGAAGGAACTTGGAAGACATGCAAAAGTACTAATGGAGGAAAGCATATGGGACTGGTACACCAAGTTCAAGGGGCAAGGAAGCATTGAGCGGAAGAAGAAGACTGCTTGTGACTTTTTTCTTTGAGGTGGATCAAGAGCCGAACTACACAACGCCAATCGCCAGCATGGTCGAGCTTCAAAAGAGGATTGAGCGCGCTTTCATAATTTTGCCGTAGAAGATGGTCAACAACGCAGTTGGAGCATATAAAAATCGTCTCGAACACTGCCTACAAGTGAATGGAAAATTAGTTGAGCAAAATATGAGTGAAATTTGCTGCCGACCAAAAAAGGTTTTGGCGAAACACCGCAAATTCAAAAATTCGTGGCCGAAACCTACTTCCTAAAAAAAATTGGACCACACTGTACTAGTAATTAACATAACCAAATTACCCCATCATTCATAATCCAGTACAAATTAAAAATAATAAGATAAAACAATTTTAACAACTTCAAAAAAATTTGCGACACCAACTTCGCTCAAAACAAATAAGAAGAAAACAACTAGGAAAGTTTAAAAAATGAGAGTTTTGTTTAACAGTATAATTAAGGTGATCTAATATCGGGCTAACTCTTCGGCTTGGCCAAACTCCTTGGCGGTTTCGGCCTTTTGCTGGGAGAAGAGGAGTGCGCCTTCAAAGGGTTGGTATTTAATGCTGTTGATACTTGACTGTCTTCTGTTTTCTTTGTTGAGGTTTGTTTTTCTTCTTTTCCTTTCTCCTCTTTTCGCTGCTGCTCATTCTCAGCCACTTCTGCTGGCCGATGGGTGTTTCCGAACTGAGGTGGCCGAGTTTGGCCTATTCTTTGCATGACTCGCTTTTCCAGCTCTGCGTCTTTGAGGTAGTCGAGACCACCCGAAGGTAGCCCTTCTTCTTGCAGAATATTGTCCAGGGCAGACCAACAACACCGATTTGTGACTAATGACTCATAGGTGGAGCTGAGATCTGGAAACATGCGGGAGACGTAGCTAGAAGTCAGTATTGCTATATTTTATGTTTCCACTGACTAGAATAAATTTTACTCAAAGACTGGCAACGCGACGGTATCCATGAATTCGAGCTGAATCTTTGGTACGCAAGCCTTCTCCCTGTCCATCATTTCGATTGGTCGGTTGCCCATCTGCTTTTCCAAATCGCCTTGTGAGAAGAACTCCTTGTAAATGTTTTCCTGAAAGCTTGAAAATGAGCTCAGACAAGTAAGTTAATTTAAATATATTTTACCGCAATGCCTTTGGAATTTTTGAAGTCTTTGCTTTGGTCGGACAAATCACTGGCCGTCATCAGCAAGCACATCAAGAGGTAGTGGTGATCAGGAAATTCTACGTCATAGCCATCTATAAAGTGGTATGTTGAAACAATTTGTTTTAAGTCTCAGAAAAAGAAAAAAGAAAAGCTACCGTCGACCATCTGTTTTATCCTGGAGACTTTTCTCAAATGAGCAGCAATGTCAGTAGCAAGAATAATTTCACGGATTGAGTCGAGTACAGTCTGGTATTGTTGTCTTGTAAGCTGCTCAAAGATATTGCACTCATCCATGCCAAGAATCGTGACTGTTTGAGCAAAGTGATGTCTCTCTAGAACCGAGCCTTCACTGCTGTACAATTGAGCGAGAGGAGTTTTCTTAGAAGAAGAAGAAGAGAGTAAGATGAAGCTGACTTTATTTCGGAGGAGAAGACTTACGGATTGAAGTTGAAAGGCATTGGTAGTTCCTCTATGATCGATGTCATGGCAAAGACAAGCAACTAGGAGCGAGAAACGTTCGAGATCATTCAGAGCATCCATCACAGCCGGCATTCTAATCAACAAGTAGCAGAAGTGACCGACGGCGAATGCGTGAGACCAATTGCTGAAAAGACACGAAAAAAAGTTTGACACATACTAAGACAAATGGACTTACTGATATGGCACATCCCGATATCCTTTTTGAACCATTAACAAGAACCGTGCAAGCGTCCTCCTTCTTAATCGATACTTCTCAATGAAGCAAAGTTCCTTTAAAAAACAAATTATTGGTACTACTGTATTATACCCACACCGACCCTCACCCCAAACTCAGACCCCATTCATATACGGATAAAAAGACGATTGACTCATTTGGATTGTGGAATCCACAATGTCAAAGACTCTAAACGTCAAGTCAAACAAACTTGCCTTGAACATGCTCAAAGATGCTTCAACATAAGTGTCGCCAGTGCCGATGGATCTAGGAACGAAATGGAAGCCGTTGAATTCTGCGTGGAAACTTGTAGGCGGCGGGATTTCCCTGACTGTTAAACGGAGAATATCTTCTGGAGCAATCTAGATATGGGAAATGGACAATTGTCACAAACAAAGTTACGGCTGTATACTAGTTGGTAATTTTAGATTTCGAAATCGGCTAATTTCGCAACTGTTGGGTTCGTAAAAACATTTTTGGCAAACGTTTAAATTGGCAAAATGACGTTTTGGCGAAAAGTGTTTCGAAAAAGGTAGTTTTCGAAAACGAGAATTTCGAAAAACGGAGTTTTCGCGAAATTTTTTTTCGAAAATGGTAGTTTTCGCAAAATTTATATTTCGATTGATATTTCGACCGTTTGTTTATCTATTGAATATTACACTACTGTATTTTTTTGCCTATTCTTGCTCTTCGTGCTTAAAGAGGTTTACATATCTATTGCTTTTGCAGATTTATAAATAATTTTACAAGTCACGAAAACCCCTTTTTGCGAAAAACTACAAATTCGAAAAGCTATTTCG
>BBSZ01000014.1:0-36334 GCA_000981365.1 Subanguina moxae | reverse complement strand
GGCTGTTATATCGAATATATGTTTTCTTAGTCGGGACCGACTATAGGGGGTCGTTATATCGAGAGTTTACTGTATAAACAAAGACCAACCATCTGCTTGCTTCTTGGCTTCATTTGGGCGTACAAAGCATTGAGAGACCGAGAGCTAAAAATTAAGGTCATATCAAATCAAAATATCTGACATTCCTGTATAGGAGTTCAATAAGACTAAATTTTAATACGACATGGTCGTAAGCGCAAAAACTAACCATAGCTGTTATACTCAATATCTCATTCGAACAGTTCAGATCGCAACTCGCAATCAGCATTTTAGCCAACTGAAGATCAAGCGGAAATTCAGTCATAATAGAGCCCAACTGTGTTAGTTCACCCTTATCATCGATTGCAGCCAAATAGTTCCTGATGTTGACGTAAACTCTTCTTAAATTAAACTTCTCCATGATGCTCGACAGCTGCGCCGTGACTTCGTCCGCATTCTTAAATATTCGACAATTGACAAAATTTTGGAGACGCCACTAAATAGTGAATTTTATTTCCGGAAGAAACTATTACAGCCAACTCTCTAGATATAAGTCCTGAAGACTGGTTTTATGGCTGCTTCATATCGAGATATACATTATATATGAAGTACCTTTGTGGTATTATATGGTAAGTGCAAAGAACTAGACGCCGGGGCTGAAAACGCAAGGCTGAAATGATAGCAGGAGAAGATTATTATAGGTCAGATCTAGGAGACGACCATCCAGAGGCCAGGCGGTATACTGTTTGTAGAGGCTATACTACACAGAGAGTTGACTCCATAGAAGTTTGATTTATTAAAAGATACACAAAAAAAGGCTCGTCTAGTCGAAATTATTAGAGTAATCTACTATTCACCTGGGAAATATCAACTCAATAACTTCTGTATCCACCCCCAACACAAAATAATGAAAATGAAAAAACCAAAATGGAAAAGCATTGCCGATTGTCCTATGTCTACGTTCAAATAAAAAATAGGATTAAAAACAACATTTCAGGCGAAAGTCACGGTTTCAAGTCTGCCGAAGCAGTGACCAAATCATTGGACCTGAGCTATGTGTTCTTCTGTCACGTTTTGGGTCTACAGCCGAGTGTGGCTGGAGATGATGTAAGCCATCTGTTTTTTTTTTTGTAACTACACCCACTTATCCCCATTGACCCCTAGAGGCCAAAATTTGGCATAAATCCCTTGTACGACTTTTTCTCAAAAATTTAAAAAAGGATGTCTTACCATTGTTTTGATGACCTATATGTGTTTTTAAGAACTGTGGGTGAGACCGTTTTGAAAAAAAAAAAATTTAAAAATTTTCTTGATTGTACGCACATAATTATTCTTAAATACCATCATAAGGCAACATATTTCAGCTGGAAATCGTCAATTAGTGCCAGTCAAGTGTGTGTGTTAATTCACTAATTATTTTTTTTAGTTTGTTAATAAAAAAAGAGGTGCATTCATCACAACACAATTTTTTATCTGCTTTATTCATAGCTCTGTTGCTGAAAACAACAATAAATGGGGACTAAAAGAAAGCACTTGGTTAGACCATACAGGAAATATAGGACACTTACAGAGGATTTTTACAAGAAAGTACATTTGGGCATTAAAAAGTACCCATTCTGCAGGTCTTTTTTTGGTTTGGTTGCGGACCAAAAAATATGGACTCCAAAATTGAGACATATAAATTTTGATCTTGTAAACACTGTATACCAGCTAACTCTCTTCACCGCAATTTAAGTAATTAAAGATGAAATCAGCAACAACAAGCCAAAAAAGCACCAACAAAATAGGCTTTTTATAGAATGTAGGATGGTTAACAATTGAATAAACTAAGAGGTGGAACACTAAAATATCACAGGATCAGTGAAAGGAAAAAAAACAACAGAAATGTCCCCACAAGCGTATTTGCGGCAGCAGATGTGGATTGTATAGGTGCTTGTCGTCGAGAATTGGATGAG
This sequence comes from Subanguina moxae, assembly GCA_000981365.1. Classification (NCBI taxonomy): domain Eukaryota; kingdom Metazoa; phylum Nematoda; class Chromadorea; order Rhabditida; family Anguinidae; genus Subanguina; species Subanguina moxae. The sequence continues at coordinate 34,361 of BBSZ01000014.1, read as the reverse complement.
ATGTCTTCAATTAAATTGTCATCATCGTCAAAGTCATTGTGCTGGTTGGGCCACAGCTTGAAGTTACAGTAGTCAGAGGACACACAGGAGCAGATTTTAACTGTAAAGCACACGGGTTGTAGTTTACTATACAGTCAAACCTCGATTTAACGGCCCCAAAAAAAAACTTCAGCCCAGGACTGGGTCCAACCATTCTCTTCACTCAATTTTTGACATCTTTTACCAATTTTAATATTAATATCTCTAGGGAAAAAAATTGTAAGGATTCTGAATTTGTCAGTTGTTTTTCAAAAAGCCAGCACTATTGCTGTCAATAAAGCTAAATCTCCGTGTGTCACCACCCACTTTTTAAAAAAGATTCCAGGTTCAACTGTATATATAAACTATATCGTATTAAGCATATAGTTAACTCCCGTATTTCCCCTAATATGTGGCATTGTGTTTATGACCTATTTTTTCAGACGACTTTCATTGTGGCTAAAACAATAAGTTACAATTCAAGTAATAACTTATTTAGGACTCGTTTAAAAAGACCATGTTTAGCATCCAAACACAATGCCAAAAACACAATTAGGAATCAGTAAGGGCGCTTATTATAGAAAATACGGTATATAAGTTAACTGTATTGTCCAACTGTCCAACTGACTATATTGTTAGCTCAAAAAACATTCAGTCAACAACATTATACAGTTAATGGAACAGTCCCTTCATGCAAATTTAAAGCAACTGTATTGTGTAGGTATCACCTAAGAGGTAATACATAGTTTGTTCAAAAATAATAATTAACTGCTAAATTTACCTGTAGAGCCAGATTTGGTCATCTTCTCCATGCATTCACCCTCCTAAGTTAATATTAAAATTGTAGCTTTGTGGAGAGAAAATGGTTCACCTTGAACTTTGAAGTACTGCATGCATAATGCCGTCCACTCAGCGGATGGTCCAACATCAGGCAAGCTGTAAATAAAACATAACCCTAAGTGTAGAGAGGAGAAACCAAAGACCTGAAGCTTGACAAATTCCATCTTCACAGGGAGTCTTGAAACTACTCTGTGTACACTTGCAACTAAGGCAAACAGCAGTTTGGATAAACGTGAGAATTAGTAAAAGAAGAGTAATGGTTTGAAGATAGAGATCCATCGAGTGATTTATAACTTGTAAAAGTCTGCAAGTCACCCTCGATTTAACATCTAATTGTGCATTTCTTGTAAAACTTTAAAAGACTTTTCTGAAAAATAAAACAAATTGTCCAGTGTAATAAGTAATACTGTCCTTTTCACATTTCCGATCATCCTTTTTCAATAGTCTGACCTTTTTCTCATGATGCCCAACCTAAGTCGCAGTAGCAACAAAAACAAGCCAGGTGTGAAATAAGAATAGTGAAAAATGCGAATTTAAACCTATTTTAACTCATACTTGGCTCGTTTTTGTTGGTATTGCAACTTAAGCCAAACGTTCTACCATTCATTCAACAGAAAATTCCCTCAGCTAAAGAACAATCTAAAAATTGCAGAAGTGCAATAGAAAGTAGTCGAGAAAAGAAAGGTGAAAGAGTTACACGAAATACGAGGTGTGAGTTTTGGAAACACTGGATTTGAGAAAATATTATGATTTGAGAGAAAATATTTTCGGTTCAAAACTAAAAATTTGGTGCTGAAACCATACTTAAAAGTATGGCCCTGAATCTCAGCTACATTTTTGAGCTTAATGTTAGTACCCTTTTACGGTTCAACTACCTGACAATTGAGTACTGACATCATAGTCGGAAATTTAGTTGAGATTCAGGGCTATATTTTAAATATGGTGTCAGTACCCAATTATCGGGTGGTTGAGCCGTAAAAAATGATTGACCATCGTGACGAGAGGGAGAGGATTAATAGAGGTTATACGGTAACCTTTTTATTTAGTGGCTACTTGACGGCTATATAGCCGGCTATTGGGCAAAAGTTATCTGGCAAATCTAGAAAAAAAATTGTCGGCTTTGAAAATACCGCCCGTTTTTTGGCGCGAAAGTATACTTTGTCCATTATTAAAAGCCTTTCTCAGACAGAAGTTTTTTTTTTAATAGCGAGTTTTTACATGTAAACAAGAAGATGCTTTAAAAGCAATATTAAGCTTTTAGGAAAAGAAAAAGCAGTCGAGATTTAAGAATTAGATTACGAAAAAAACTCTTAAAGCCAAAACATCCAAATTGGAATCAAACTAAAGTTACGACTTATTTTGGCAGAAACTCGATTCTGTACTACCAACAATAAGTCGTTCTTTTCCAATCTCTATTATTTCCATTGTTCCTTGAATGGCTAGGAATTTGTTTACACTTTGATTCCCCTGCCATTTTTGCCTGACTGAGTAAATTGGAGAGGCAGGGAAGGGAAGGTAGGTTGGATGCGAGTGGTTAATGACAACCTCTCCAGGGTGGACATCGCTCTCTTTAGGGAATGGGACAAGGATGTTTGAAAGAAATTCGGTAGCTTGGCAACATCATATTCAGTAGTATTTTTAATCATAAACATGATTATAAGACTGTTGAGATAAATTCAAAATGGAAGATAAAACTTTAAAATTTACTTACTGTCATTGAAAGGGGCTGTAGCTCAGTGGTAGAGCGTCCGCTTAGCGTGCGGAATGTCGTGGGTTCAATTCCTACCTGCTCCATAACTGCTTTTTAATTTACAATGGAAATTTTAAGGGGAACTGCACTTTGTGATTATGATTGCGGCAGTTTTTTTTGCTATGGCCACTTTGCAATCATTTTTCGAATAGTCAGTTTGCCACAGTTGTTAGACAATATTTTTGTCTTATAACCTCAATAAACCCTCGTAATTTTTATTTTGCTTTCATACACCAACCACATGAGTACTACCCTAAAACTGAAATTGAATGCTTCCATATTTTGCCTTAATAAAATTATAATTCACGGAGCTTTACACCGAAGAACTTACTTTTGGGCACACAACTTAGGCTTAGAGTAGGCCAACATAGGTTAGCCGTGAACACCACTAAACTTAGGTAAAACATGATATACGCTGGGTTTTGGCTGATCTACATTAATCTACACTAGACCTAATTGGTATGCCTCAGTTTAGTTCCTGGGTCTAAAAAATAGCTGAATAAATGTGGCAAACTGATTATTTGAAGAGTGATCGCAAACTGTCCGCTTCGCCGGAATGTTGTCGGTTCAGTCCAAAAAATATGACTAGTTTTATAAATGAGCAGTAAACACCTCAGTTCACTCCTTTAGTGAAAATTAAAGCAGACGGCCAAAGATACAAAAGTGCTAGGACATGTTAGAATAACAGATTTGTATACAGACAAAAATGCAAAATTAATTTGGAGGCATGAAAGGAAATAATTGGTTATTGAATAGCTAATTAATTGTTTCGTGTCATCGAGAACACAATTGGCACTGTCTCATCCTCGCAAGTTTTCCTCCTACCAATAACATTGCTGGGAAAAAGAAAAATACTTCCGTTATTCGGCAAACCCTTTAAAGGATTGACACTGAGAAAATTGAATTCTCGGTGCTCTGCTGCTTCCCGAATTGCCATAAAAGAGTCTGACTGGTGCATTCATTTGGAAAATGCGAAGGCAAGAAGCTTTTTTCCAGCGTGTCAAAATTGCATTGCACTTATAGCAAGATTTTTTAGTTTAATGAAAAGCTATATTTCATTTGCCAGAAAATATGATAGATTTATCCAAAAAGTGGGTTTACGCCACTCAGATGCAATGTTTTAACTTTTCTTCAAAAAAACCTATATTTTCTGTCAACATATTTATGCTGCGCAAAGCCTTTCATTTGACACCATCGGCTAATAATTAACAAAAAAAATTAAGGCCGCAAAATGGTCAATAAAACAACTAGAGTGTAGGCTAAATTGGATTTCATATAAAAAAGCTCTTGTCACTTTTTCAAAGAATTAAAAGATGCCAAAAACATTTTTAAAAATGAAATAAGGGCTCTTTAAAGGGGCTACTGCATGCTAACCTTAATAAAACTGAATAAATCCATCGCAAAAGAATATAAAACAGATGTTGTTTTTTCCTACTGCCAACTCACCAATTTATCCAACCGCTGTTGTCTGAAAAAAAAAACCAAGACACAACAAAGTTCTTCTGCAGAAAAGAATGTCATCCCATGCTTTGAAAACATCTGATACTCTTTGCTTGGGAATATACACCTGGCAATAAAGCAAAAATAAAAGTGTGTGTGATCCTTTAGGTGTTAATTTAGCCCGACTTTTAGACATCAAAGCTAGCCCTTTACTCGTACGAAAATATCAAAGCTAATTTACAGTTATTTAAAATCATCAATCTCTACTGTGGCTCTCACACATCGTATACTCCAAATATACAGCAAAATCTTTCAAACACTTTGTTAACAAGAGTTCTTAAGAATATCTTAAAAATACGTTAAAAGATTTAGGTCATTCTATGTTTGTTTCGTGGCCTTTGCCTGCCTGATATTTCTGAAAGCCACAATAGAAATTGTTGATTTTAAATCACTTTAAAAAAGTTTTGATACCATTGGTTTGCGAGAGCATTAACGTTGTCTAAATGAAAAAGATTCTCACTTAATACTTTTAAAAAGTAAACAATTCTGATTAGTATCCCACCTCCAAACGAGCGGAAAAAAGGCAACTAAATGCAGCGAAACAAAAATAACCAATACCTCTACATTACCAATGTTGGAGAGAGCAAGCTTATTTGACCTTGTGCATTTTTCATTCTCATTAATTTAGTAACAGGCATCAAAAGTTGCACACTTCTCTCAGCCAGACCTAAATAAAAAGACAGACAGCTACCATCTCATTCTTCACCGATTAAAGAACACCACCGAAAAGGAGAGACAACCCACAATTTTAATTTGGACTAAGCAGTAACCGGCGAAATACCTGAATACACGAAAGAAAAAACAAATGCGCCGAATCCTCGTATGCTTTGCAATTATTTGCACCAACTCGAACAATTCTTTATTTAAAAATTTTCAAGAAAATCAGGTAAATAATTTTTCAATTCAGATAAATAATTCTTAGATGTGTTCAGCTATCAACTTTCTGCCTTCATCTTTTCTATTTGAATCTGAACAAGCGTAGGGTGCTTCTCTAAACGCTTTTTCTTCTCCTTAGCGGGTTTGGCCGGTTGAGTAACACCTCGAGGAATTGCCTGCCTAAAGACGTATTTTTTTCACAAGGATCTATTAAGAACAGAAAACAAGGCCGTACCCATTAACAGACAACCTCACTTCTTCGGCGGTCAAAGTTTCGTACTTAAGCAAGTCCCTAGCGAGCGATTCTAAACTTCTATTTCAAAATACCCATTACAAGTCGATTTAAGCAAGTAAAAATTATAGAAGAAAGTTGCTTCATTACCGTGCTCTTTCTGAAACAGCATTCGTTAAAAAAAATTAAAATTTTATAAAAGGTACGTACCTTATGCTTTGTGAGAATATCTTTGGCTCTGTGGTAAGATTCCTCCAACAATTTCTTTATTTCCTGGTCAATAGCTTCATTAGTTTGAGGGGAACGATCGTTAACATTGAACAACGCATTGCTCTCTTGTCCAACAGTGAAGTCTCGAAGTCCGATTCCACTGGGGCTCATTCCATATTGCTTCACCATTTCCGTGGCTAAATTAGTTAATAATAAACGTGTCTCTGGTACCAAGTTTTGTCAACAACCCAATCTTGTAGCGTTTTTAAGATCGTCAGCAGCACCTGTAGTAACATTTTCCAACCCAAAAATTAGTTCTTCAGCAACGCGACCTCCCATGCACACATCAAGCTGCGCTAGAAGCTGTGATCTCGTCACTTGATACGTGTCTTTCTGCGGCAAAAATGCAGTCTGAACCAAGAAAGAATTAGTTAAACCAAAAGAAGGGGTTAAATTATTACATGTCCCATTGACATTCCTCTTGGGATTATCGTCACTTTGTGCAACGGAGTAGCATCTTTAAAGAACACGTAAAACATAAGTGCCAGAAAGACTTGCAAACTGTATCTCACCTTTTGTATAGTAAGCAACCAAAGTATGACCAGCCTCATGAAAAGCAGTATTTCGGTTCTAAAAAAGTAAAAGGTAAACCTTAAATAAGAAATAATTTTACCGTCTCTTCATCCGGAAAACGCCCTTGTTTTCGAGCAGGCCCCATCAAAATGCTGAAAGATTTCTTAAGAAATCTACCAAATAAAAAAAGCCAAATTAAAGGTAGCAAATAACAGGAGTTTTGAAAGGCATTTTAGAAAGATTTGTGTCTCGTCTACAATGATCGCATTTGGCTATATCGTTTAGCTCTATGACTAAAATGAAATCCATAGAATTTCCAGTTTTTTGAAAAAAATCGGCTGAAAATATTTTACGCACACCGTAACAACCTGTTTTGAAAAAACCGAGACTATATATAAACCGCATTTTGGCCTCATTAATAAACGCCACAACCAAACGCGACCATTATAAATAAGGTTTTAGAACAAAAATTGTAAACTTACCGGTCCCGAGCTTCGTCTAAGTGTCTCATGAATACCAAATTGCATCCTAAGACAAGGCTCACATAACACCCAAGAGATGACAATAAAAAATACCTTCAGTTGCCGCTTTCAAAGCCGCCTGGTTTACCATGTTTTCAATGTCTGCGCCTGTGAACCCTGGAAGACATTTGTTTACAAGAACATCTTTACAGCTACAAAAAAAACACACCAGTGCTTCCCTTAGCCAGCGTTTCCACGTCAACATTTCTTTCATGAGTAATTTTGTCCAGGTACAAAGCAAAAATATCTTTGCGACCCGCAAGATCCGGTTTATCTACAGTGACCTGAGGATAAGATGTTAAAAACAAAAACAGTAGCAGTATAAAAAGCTCCACAGACTTACTCTGACATCAAATCTTCCAGGTCGCAACAGCGCCTTATCAAGATCTTCCACGCGGTTAGTTGCACCAATTACAATGACCCCTTAATTTTAAAAAATCAACTCAAACGTAAAAGTGACAGAAGGCACAGCCTATGCCATTACTGCCCAAGGTAATCGCTAAGTACCTTCGTTTCTGTTAAAACCATCCATCTCGGAAAGGAGCTTAATTAAAAATGCTTAGAAAAATTGGTGACATTCACCACGCGAAAATTATTAACGTAAATGTAGCAGATCATCCAACAAAAAAAAACATCCTACCTGGTTGATAGTTTGATTTGCATACGGATGAAGCCCATTACTGCAAAAACTTGTAGCGATGAAGAGCATCGTAACAAATAGAAGAAAAAAATGAAACCCACTTTACTCGCTTGCTTCCCACGCTGTCAATCTCATCGATGAAAATGATGCAAGGGGAGCGATTTTTTGCACGCTCAAAGAGATCACGAACACGCCTTGCACCCTGCCCAACTAGCTGTAAGAAAAAAATAATAAGAGAAAAAAACTACGGTCACCAAACTGACCAACTCATCAAATTCTGACCCAGAGGTGTGAAAAAAAGGAACTTGCGCTTCCCCGGCTATCGCACGAGCCAATAACGTTTTGCCTAAATTGAGACTTTGTTGTTTTTTAATTATTCCGTAAAACATTGAAAGCAAGCCAACCAGTTCCAGGTGGTCCAACCAAAAGCACCCCCTTAGGCAAACGTCCTCCGAGCCTAAAGATTAAAGGTGTTGATAGCTTGACAGCAATATGAAAGCCAGCGTGCGCACTACAATTTAATGAAAATCAAAAAGTTAACACCTGCTGTAGCGGTCTGGATCTCTTAAGTAGCTGACTATTTCCTCAACCTCACTCTTGGCTTCATCCATTCCGCGAACATCATCGAAAGTAACAGTCACATCTTCAGGCTTCACCTCCTCAGGAGAAGAAAATAGTAACGAACCGACCTTTAAAATAAAAGATATACTATGAGGAAGAGGATATTTCATAACAAGGACCAACCTGCCCACGAATCTTAACCCCTAGAAGTAAGAATAAAAGAAAAGATAGGCGCAATCATTTGGGTATAACATACCAGACATAAGATTAATGAGAAGAAAGAGTCCTAGAGACCACATAGCTCTAAACAGTAAGCAATTAAGCGCGTGAACTTGAGCAGACATCTATATCATATTTGTCCCTCTTGTTCTCAGATTTGAATCCCACAAAAAGGATTTAACTTACACGTGAAACAACTTCTTACTCATGCTAGACTTCGTTTCTGCGCCTTCCAACTTCGACTTGGTCAATATTCCATTTATGAAGCCATCCTGAACGCGGTAAATAATGTTAAAAAAAGAAACTTGTTGAACACAATGGAAGTCGTCCAAATTTGGATAGGTGCGGAGCACTTACATGTTCGTCAATCGGTACCCTCTGTTAACGTTATTAACGTTATAAAATACAAAGGAGTGTCTTGAGCGAATACGAATTTAGCAGACTTCTATTGTCTTGAAAAAGTACAGCTCCAAACAACCCAAAAAAAAAATTCTTTACCGTAAAGTGCTGCTTCTCTGACGAGTTTAATTTACTCACTTCGGCCTTATACGAACGGTATTGGTCCACGCTACCACGTAACTCGGTCTCCTAAACAGCAAAATATGTTAATTAATGTCGAATGTGGCAAACTGGTTGCTAATAGAATTTTCAGTCAGTAAACTTACCTTCTCGTGTTTTCGAGAGAGCAGGCTTAATAGAGCAGAAACGAAGCCGGGATTCTTCTTTTCTGAAGTCTTTTTCCCAAAGCCACTAGGTGCAGCCCCCAAAGCAGTTGTCCGAAATCCACGACGTTGCATGTCTTAATTAAGGTTTTTACCTAAGAGAAAGTAAAGAAAGACTTCTTACAAACTTCACAGCTACTTGGCACAATTTGTAGTTTACAAAGATCATTCACCAATATGTTGACTTTTTTTGACCGTGCTAGTCGACGATACGAGAGAGACTTGACGTCTAAACAAAATGTGGGTAGTTTATTCAAATAAATTTCCGCCACTAAACGCATACCGCTTAGTACTTTATCAAGAGTTTCTTTGTCCACGGTCGCAAACACATCCTTATAAAGTTGCTCGAAATTTGGATGAATGTTGTTAGCAAACTTTTTGCCTGAGAGGCTCCTTCTGTGGGTATTTGCTCGGAAACGGAAAGAGGAAATTTGTTGAGCTATGTTCGAAACGTTTGTACCACACAAAAAATTGCTTCCAAATGCATACATCTTAAAATTGTACATAGAAGAATCTTCAGATCATTTACGAAATAGTTTATCAAAAAACTATCCTTAGAATTCATACAATCATGGAAAAGTCTCTAGGACTTCCATTTTTTATGCTCCAAACTAGTTGGATCAAATAATAATGGCAAAAACCTCTTCCCCCACGAATATATCATAAGTGTAAAGTCTTTCAAAAACTTTAATTGTGGCGCAGATTTTAGACAAACAAGCATAACACGGACGAAGGAATTCTAAATCTTTGAGAAACTACTTCACGCTTAACCGCCTAGACGTGCTTCTGTTCTATCTTCTGCAAATGTTCAACCATAAAAGCAGATGCGTCGATCCTGGAAAAATTGTGCATTAAGAATATGAAATTAGAAGATGAACAAAAGAAGGTAATTTTGGGTACTCACGGAGGCAACCTTCAAATTACGCATCCGTTAAAGCCGCTGGATAGCAGAATGCGGGCTATTCTTTTAACTCGAAATTATCCGATGGATAACCAAAAAGAACCTAATTTACTAAAATCCATACATTCTGTTCACACAATTTGTAAGGCAAGTTTGCGTCTTCGCATCCATCCTGAAAAAATACATTTCCTCTTTTAACGTTTAATCGCACAGCGAAAAATTGCGAGTTAATTACTTATTTGGAGGGCGAGAATCTTGCAAGCAAATGTCCCAGCAGCGATCTAGAAGAAAAAATGAAAAATAAACAAAAAAGCAGATTCTCACCAGCGAGCAATTGAACTTGCTCCTGTAACTTGAACCGCTGACTTTCAGCTTGTACCTGACAAAAAAAAAACTAAATTACAGAGGAAACATCACATCTCAATAGAGCCGCAAAATACCTGCTGAATAAATCTCGCACTAAAATCTTTTATTCGTTGACTACTCGACTAAGTAAGGATATATAAATACTTACGTATTGGGATCGACGGAGTCCATTATCACGAAAACAGATCTAAACGACATAATTTTAGTAACTCTGATATACGTTGAATATGAACGCATTCTAAAGTTACGTAAAAGTAAAATCTCGGCAGGTGCAATACGATCTTTCCAAACCTACATAAAACAGAAGAACAGGAAATGGCCTTTCTAAGACTGCTCTTCAAAATATTTGTGGATTTCAAAAGGAAACGAGCACAAATTTTATGCCACTTATTTGAATGCAGATTTTGCAACACTGCAAAGCATCGACACTGAATACTACGATTTTCAGAAGGCTTTTCTTTCGTTTTTTGTCCTCTTTTCCACAAAAAAAGAAGCAAGTCCTTTTTTGGGGGCGGACTTCTTTCTTGTCACTTTTTTATTTTTACGTTGGTATAAATGTCGAGTCCTAGTAATCCGACACTCCAAATAATTAACCTCCACAACTCACGAGTCCAAGTTTTGCTAAAGTTGCTAGCAAGAAGAAAGAACCATTGTTATCGTGTCTATCCTGCCATTCTCTGCTTCGAACTGAAAACGAGTAATGAGCACATCTAAAGTTTAGATTCCGAACAGTGTTTTCTAATTGCTAGGCTTTTTTACGATTTAAATTTCCTCCAAATTGATCTCTGACTCGCTGACATCTTCTTTTATGTATTATAGAAGGCTTACTCAAAATCATTGGTATAACTCCATAACTTTTTTTTCGCAACCTCATTAGTGTGTTTTGCGAAGTTTGAGCCACTTCATCCAATCGCTCGAGGATTTATTGTGCTAGAAACTCTATTTTTTGGTCAATTTTGTGTCGTAGCAACCTATCCTGATCTCACGATTGAATTTAAACCTTAAATTTAGTATTTGAAGAACTTAGATAATATGGGCAAGAAGCAGAAAATCCGGTCTGGTGCAGGAGATTTAGTTCCAATTCCTGGTCCAACTTTTTGTTTTCGGTGATAGTCTCCCAACTGTTATCTTTTTCAATTTTTAGGTCCATTGGATAGACAAATCGAGAAGTCACGACTAGCTCGACAGAAGTTGAAAATGGAGAAGCAGGTGGAGAATCTCAATCTGGACGATGAGGTTTTTTGAAAGATCTATTTATAATTGATCACTTAGTCCCTTTTTTGCCTGAAAAACATTCATTAACCACTAATGTATTTTAAGTTTCTTGATGATGCCTTGATAGAGGAGGAGCTCAACGCAAAAATTGTTCCCTTAGCACACAAGCAATGGCATGATGATGATCTAAAAAAGAAAACTCAGACAGAAACCAGAAATAAGTCGAAAAAGTAAATTGACTTCTTGCTTGAAACAAATTTACAAAATAAATGGGGCTTTTTTTAGAAAGTCGAAGATCAGCCTCTCGAAAATGGTCTTCTCTGATGAGGAAGACATTAACGACGAAGATAACGCACTGCGTGGAGGAATGAATGAATTGGAGGCAGAGCTAATGGTTTCTAACCATCTTATTTTTTCGTAAAGGTTGGACTACTGAAAGTGTTGTTTTAGCAAATTAGCGAAGAAGATGAGCTTGCTGTAGAGAAGTTTCTAAATTCTCAGAAGAGCAAAGCTATCCAGGAAAAGATCAATGAAAAGAAAGTTTCCTTCAAAGAGCAGCTGCAAATGCCAAACACAGATACCATAGCCGATATGAACCCTGAGGTCGTAGCTCTTTACAAGAATGTTGGCCTGGTTCTCTCTAAATATCGTAGTGGAAAGGTTCCAAAAGCTTTCAAAATGATTCCGAGTATGGTGAATTGGGAGGACATGTTGTTGTAAGAATTATTGAGCTTTTTGTTTTAGAACGCTAAACGTGCTTTGTTTCAGCTTGACGTCTCCGGAATGCTGGTCGGCAGGAGCTATGTTGCAGGCCACACGTATTTTTGCGTCCTGCATGAGTCCTGCTATGTGTCAAAGGTATGTGTCCTGGCTACCTGGGGGATTATCGACAGACGACTCTTTATATGGGATGTACCCAAATAATTTAACCAATAATTTAACACAAATTGGGTCTGATAATTTTTTACGCTAATTTTTGTTACCTTTTGCCAGCTTTGATATTGATACCTATAGGGCAAAGTGTTGAAAAGATTCTAGTTCTGCCGGTCGCTTTTAGAAAATTGAAGTTTTAGCACTTAAAAATGATAACTTCCAATGCGGAATTATAGATATAAGGTTGCAACTCTTGATATAAGACATGTTACTTTTATTGTTACTTTTTCCCCAAAATTGTTATCTTCCAAAATTCCAATGGATCATCGTCAGGCTGGGCGCATACCATCTTGAGTTAACTGGCCATCTCCATATTTACGCCAGTATTATTGTTTCGAAATAAACAAGGACAAATTGTAAAAATCAAAGCTTAATTTCTAAATTTCTTAAGTGCGGCTATTCACAAATTGCGGCTGCGGCTTGCGGCTATTTCAATATTGTCGCTGCGGCTGTGCGGCTGCGGCTATTTCTCAAAAATCGGCGCGGCTAGCCGCAACCGCGAAAACTTTTCAACAACGACCGACAAAATCAAAATTCCTGCGATTTTTTGCCTGAGAGAGAGGAATATCAGAGTTGGCAAAGGGTAACAAAATTTTGTGCATAAAAGCAATCAGCTCCAGCAGTGAGTCCGGAGTCCGGACATCTGTTAGGAGAATCACAAAATATGACAAATGTCCGATTTTTCATGAAGCACGTACGTTGATTAAATGCTTATAGATTTTACAACTTGGTTTTGCTACCACGACTTCGGGATGAAATTAACGAATATAAGAAGTTGAACTATCACATGTATGAGTGCCTCTTCAAAGCTATCTTCAAGCCAGCCGCTTTCTTCAAAGGAATTCTTCTACCTTTGTGCGACACTTCACAAGTGACTTTTACAAAGTAAATGTTTGCGAGTTTGATTTTTCGTTCACATTTTAGCCGAGATTGTGCACGTTGCGCGAGGCATGGATTATCGGCTCAGTTTTACGAAAGATTTCAATTCCATGCCTTCATGCTGCCGCTGCTATTTTGAAGGCATTACAGATTTAAAGTTTTTGATTGCCTTTATACTTGTGTTTCCAGATTGCTGAGATGGATTACTACGGACCGAGCTCTTACATACTTCGCGTTTTAATCGAGAAACGTTATACTTTGCCCTTCCGTGCTATCGACGGCCTTGTTTTCCATTTTCTAAAGTAAAATTTCGATTATCTATCTACCCTTCTTCTACGTTTTATCGAAAAGTTTATTTATTTATTTTTCAGGATGCGTGGTATCGCTCCTGCCGAAGGGGAGAGTCTACCTGTTATTTGGCATCAAACATTGCTTTCTTTTGTTCAGAATTACAAGCAAGATATTAGCTCTGAGCAGCGAGAAGCCCTTCTAGACCTGATTAAGGTTTTTCCTATTCTGTCACTTTACTCCCTTTTTGGTCTTACAAGCTACTTACAGATACATGGCCATCACCAGATCACTCCTGAAATACGCCGCCATCTTCAGTCGGCCGAATCGCGTAATGAAGAAAGTGAAATGAATGTTCCAGCATATGCAAGGGAGGAGGATCACATGGAACTTTAAATTTTGTTGTGTTAATGTTGTCTTTTGTTAAAGACTGCTGTTAATGTTGCTAGTTAAAAAAATTTTTTGTTTGTGTAATTATTTGTTGTGAGTGGTTTTCTCCATTTATCGCACTAGCTAGAGCTCCAGTGATGCTTCTATTCTGTACCTCTTGCAGGAAGCTACGTATTTATGCTTAGGAGAGCATCTCTTCTGTTTCATTACGTACTACCATTGCAACCTTGCACCAGCAATGTTGTGCAGGTATTCTTTCTTTCCGAACGATTATAGTGACTGCTGAAATTTCAAAATTTTTAGGTCCGTGGGCGCCGAAGAACAATGGTGAAGCCTCCAGGGTTACCCGATACATACATGAAGATTCGTTCGTTTTTGAAGGATGACGACAGGTACATAGTCTAACATGGCCTGAAACTTTTGTATTTTCCAGCCTTACTTTACAGGAGTTACTTGGAAGAGGAGTTGCTGCAGAAAAAACCCCTAACCAGAGCAGAAGTTCTAAAGAAGCAGCTGGACGAGGCGTTAAAGTACAAGGGAAAACCAGCGCAACAGAAGCGGTATTCGTCTGAAACATCTAAACGCATCGGCCTGGTTGGCAAGAAAATAGGAATGGCTCCTCAATGGTTAGGTCACGACCATTTAGAGAGATGCTCTTATGGTAATTACATTCTTTTACAGGTCAGTCGATGGCAAGCGCATTTTGTGTACAATGGTCAGTCCTTAGGTATTCGTTTATAGTTTTTGAAAACGGCTTGCTTTCCAGATTCATGTCGGTGACAATCAGGTGCTAGATGTATTCGACCCTGAGAGATGGTACCGAACGTCGCTCGTAGGCAAAAGAAAGGCATACGGTCATTATGGACCTCGATGGAATGTAAATTTTTAGCGTGCTGTCTTCATTTACTGATTTCTTTGTATTGTGTAGGTTTTGATTGGTGCATTCGGTCGGGAGTCAGCATTATACACTGAAGAGTACCGTGAAAAATTTGAAAAGTCAAAAATTCCATGTAAAGAAGCAGTGGTTGGCTTTGTGTGCACTGAGGATGCAATCGTTAAGAAAGTAAGACTTGTATGAAGTTAGACGAGTGTAATATTTGGTTTCAATACGTGAAAATTTTGCAGGGGACCAGGCTTGATGTTCGCCACTTTCGTGTGGGGCAGTATGTTTGCGTCTCAGGCAAAACAATCGACTTCGGTTTCCAGGGTGTGATGCGTCGTTGGGGATTTAAAGGACAGCCACAGCGCGGGTAGAATATTTCTTTTTGAGCATCAGGCGCTTCCTATGACTGGTTTTTTAGTACGAGAAAGTCTCATCGAAGAGTAGGCGCTATTGGAGGCACGGGTGATGCTAAAGCAAGTTCTTATTGCTATCTTCTAACATTAGTGATTGTTTTTTTTTTCACTCTAGGTATGTCGGGGAAAGCGGTTGCCCGGACACATGGGTTACGAATGGCGTCATAGTCATGGACTGGAAGTGGTGAGAATCAATCCAATAAAGCAGGTATTTCCCCTTGTACTTTTTCCTGAAATCTATGAGTCTTCAGGTCATTTATGTTGCTGGCAGTGTCCCCGGAGATGTAGAAGAAATGCTCGTCATCAAGGACTCGATGCAGAAATGGAAGAAAGTGAAAAAACCGCCATTTCCGACGTATTACCCAGCCATAAAGGAATTGGAGGAAGAGTTGGCACTTGAAGAAGCAGGTGAAGCAGACAAGAGGATTATCACGTCAAAGGATCTCTACTCTCCCACACTATTCCGATTCGACCAGCCATCTATCGTGTTTACTGAAAAAGATGAGACTAAAGCATCCTCATTGGAAGGTGTTAGGGCTAAGACTGCTAAAGTAACATCCAATTCAAAGAAGTGATGTTGTTAAGATTGTTTCTGTTCTTGTTTACCAACGTTGTTCGTCCATTTAGTTAAGAAAACTCTGATTGAGGAAAGATTAAGTTTGTATCCTGAAAATAAAGAATATGAGGAAATGCTTTTTTTGTTTTATTAGTGGGCACTATTTACTGCTTAGGCATCCTATTGGCAATGTTCACGTCTGAATAAACTTGTAATTTGTATGTTTCTTCTTTAGAGGAGTTTTAAGAAAATAGACTTTTTTCTTCTCCAAACTCGGTATGACGTCAATCAGAAATACTACCTCTGGACGGTCACATTCGTCAGCAAATTTGCAAAAATGCAACAAAAGCATGGTTTCAATTCCTCGACTGCCTCAAAATGTCCTTGTTCGTGTGATGCAATATGTTTCGGTGGCTGATTTGGCAAACTGTATGCGTGTTTGTCGACAATGGTCAAATGTGGTGGATACTTATGTGAACGCATCGTTTTACCCTAAAGTTAGTCACGTATTTCTTTAAGGATGCTTTGATTTGGGAACGTCATGCAAAACTAGAGGTTCCTGAGAGTGCGTTGGCTGATCCGTATTTGTTTGCGGATATTCGTTCATTTAAGCTGAAACTAAGGGCCTTTAGGTTTGCTTGGAATCCCAGCGATTCTTCAAGGTAAGTCATTGATTCTAAATTTGCTTATAGTCGAGTTTAAGAAACCGAAAGTAAAGCTTTGGTGGTGAATTTTGACAAAAAGTTGGTGAGTATACCGTATAACCTTTACTACCACTATATCAGGGTTCAAGTGTACATAAAATTTGTAGTGTTTGCTGAACTATACCGACATTGAACGGTATATACTTTTTTTAGGAACAACTTTGTTAGAACCAATGGCTTCACTGTCCATCGACAACCTGTGGCGCAAAGCACTGATGGTATTAGGGGGAAGATTGGGCTCTCAACTGGGATGCATGCATTCGATATTACCTGGGAAGGTCCTTTGGGAACAGCAGCTGTGGTGGGGGTCGCCACTAGGTATATTGTTTGAATACAAGAGAGTATTTTGCCATAGATAAGCTACAGTATCTTCTCTACTCTCGGACTGATTTGTTAGGGCTTTACAAAAAAAAATACGGTATTTCTTATTTTTCAGGCATGCTGCTATGCATTGTCCTGGTTATGTGCCGTTGATTGGGAGTGATGATCAAAGGCTAATTTATTTTATTTGTGCAACTCTCAAGTATGTTTAACCAATACTGATTCAGCTGGGGCTGGAATCTCGTCGACAATTCTCTTCTTCACAATGGTGCCACTGTCTCTCAATATCCACGTCTGAATAATCCTCCTAAATATCAAGTGAGTTTCAGGCTTACACCAGACCTTTCGATTATACTGGCTGACCGACAACTCGTAACTTCTTTACTCACAAAGTGGCTGGGAATCCTGAAAACAAATATTTATGTATTTTCGAGTTGGAAAGATAAGAGTTGTTGTTCAGCCGATTATTTCCCGTTATTTTATTTCAGATCGGTGAACGAGTGCGAATGGTCTTGGATTGTGATCGGGGTCTTGTATACTTTGAGAAAGCAAATGAGTTTTTGGGCTTAGCCTTTTGTGAACTCCCACCAGTCAAACTGTTTCCAGCCATGTGTGCGGTTTATGGCAATACAGAAGTGTCTATGGTCTATGTGGGGCCTCCGATAGTCGGATGAATAAAGACTTTGGATCATTACATTCGCTTTTTTGTTGTTTTCTAAGCTTTCACTTGATTTGTTGCTAGTCTTTCCACCTATAATCTCTTGATTTCATCCACTTCATGCAGTGTTGCGATGCCATAACCTTTCTTTTGCCAATCTTTGAGTTGTTGTTCGTAAATCTTTCGTTTTCTTTTGTGTACTTTTTTTGAAAACAATAATTCTGAGTTTGTGTCTTTAACTATGAAGCTAAATTTGCTTCTGTTAATAATTTTGGTTAGGGTCAGATCACGCCAGACGATTTTTGTCCAACCGTTTTGTCCAACAAAATCCAGCGTATAATGCAGTAGCACCTCGAGGCTGCTTAAAGGATCAAAGAAAGGTTGGAAACTTTAAGCAAAACAGGTTGCATCCAAATTGCAGCCAGCCAAAAACATTTTAAGCAACCGAATCCTCTCCTATCATGAACTCGTTGTGCCACTAATTTTGTTGTTGTGTCTTTGTATTTTAAAGTTAAGCCTATTTATCGCTAAATAAATTAACTGGATACTTCTTTTATTGCTGGTTTTTATGTCTGAAACCTGCGCAAAGCGTAGTTTTTGGCGTTTTTGAACGAAACCCATAGAAGGTACTATATTCAATAAAACTAAAATTTTTTCCTTTTGTGCCCAAGAAGTTGGCATCCTATTTTGGCCTCCAAAATCAAGTTACATGTTTTGTAGCGCAGGATGAGCAGTAAGAAGTATCACTTCTTTTCAAATTATTTGGTATGTTGTTGAAGTAGCAGGAGAACTACTACACTAAGCTGCCCCCCACCGGGGTGCGCAAGAACAACACCGACTTAGTAGGAGAGTCAGTGAATCCATTTGATACCCAGCCATCCAGCCTCCCATTATAATTAGAGCTAGCTACTCTCCACTCATTGTTTATTTGTATTATAAAATGGTGGTGTTGTCTGCGCTCTAGCCAGCTGCACTGAGAGGGATTGCTGCTGCTGTTCAGCCAGATGTATGGCCACAGCTCTTCATTCATGGAGTGCTTACTTGCCTTCCTCTATTGCTCCCATTATTATATTCTCGCCTTCTTTCCCGCCTTCCCTCTCTCTCAACACTTCTTGCAGCTTTTTGACTGTTTTTTATACCCGACTTTTGTAGGGACTAAATTTTTTGATCTCAACTCAGTTTGTGTAAATTAATTTCTTGTGGAACCTACAAGTTTTGGATTGCTGGTAAATCAGCAATCCATGGTGATATTTTTGGGAATTACCAAACCCTACCTGTCAAAAGATCAAACTTTTTTTGGAACAACTCTGGTGCAGGCAATCCAATCAGCTTTATAACAGACTGAGTTCTAGAGTTGACTGGGTTGCCTGTTCCATACTTTGACCTTTTTTTACCCTAAGTTAGAAAAAATGAATAAAATAAAAGGCGCTTTAATAATGCTCTTGATTTGTGTTGTTGGGAACAATTGGTTAGTGCAACTTGTGCCCTTTGCTTTATTTCTTGTTGTTGGGTGGTGTTGCTGCCTCATGGGGAGTGCGTGCTGTTGGTCTTGCTGCCAGAGACTAACAAGTGGGAAGGGAGACAAGTTTTTGGCAATGCTCCTTGAAGCTATTCAGCCGGATGAAGGGGGTTCTCCTTCTTCCAGTCAGGGGCAATTCCTTTTTTCTTTCTTCTGGATGTTAGATGTGATGAATGGCTGTGTGGCATAATTCATGAAATATTGCAAATAAGTAGTCGTTTTTTGTTTTGGGGATGTCTATTATTATCCTGCTAACTTAACTTTTCAAACTTTTCTAGCTGTTTGAATCAAGTTTTTTTTAATATGCGTCTTAGATGCATTATTTTACTGAAGAGGCAGCTAAGTGCGTTGGATGGTTTATCAAAGAGGGCAGGAGTGTCGCAAACTTCCAGAAGATATATCTACGTGAAGCTTTGACAAGATAATTACTTGAATAACAACTTTTTCTCTAGGGTTGATCAAGAGCAAGGTCTACACAACTCCGATCGCAAACATGACTGCACTTCGAAGAAGAATTGAACAAGCTTTTGCAGAATCGCCTCAGGAGCAATAGCAGTTTATGAAGCCTATGAAATTCAGCCTATGAAGATCTTTTTGGAATAGTGTCTGGCCGTCTATGGGAGAAGCACAGAGCAAAAATACAGAGACTAAAATTGGAACAAAAATTTTGAGTTCCTCAATGGAGTTTAAAATCGTATTTAGAGTGTAAGAATTGCTTAGAAATGGTTAAAACCCATCCTTTAAATAGGTCGGAGAAAAAGTTACGAAGAAAGGTTTCTCTACTAGCGCCAAGTCAACAAATACTTCAAACCTGTAAACCACAAAGTCAAAAAAGTTTTGCTCTTGGAATTTATTTTTAGCTCACAATGTAACTTGCTTTCCAAAAAGTTGTTTAAAACGGTCTTAAACAAACAGGTTTGCAAAATAAATTGGCTTAAAAATGACCAAAATAATTGTTGCTTTTGGTGCAGATTGAATTTGTTGAATTTGAATCCCTCTTCATTTATTGTACTCTCTATTAGTATCCAAATGATGTTTTTGTGGTTATAAGCGTTGAAACATGCATGCAGTCCGTATCATAATAATAGGACACAATTTTTTGTTAAATTCTGAAGTTTTTTGTTCTTTTAAAAGTCTAAATCTAGGAGTGGTGTATATTGTGAGCAGCCTTATGGTAGGTAGATGTACAGATGAAGAAGAGCATTTTCGTGCTTCTCCTCTCCTTATGATTGCCTTCACCAGTGCCTCTTTGGCCGATGGGCGGGCGTTACTCTTCTAGGTGGGTACACCTTATCACGCATCTCCTATACCAAATGAACTTTAGCAATCGAGCAAGTAGCCCTCCTGATAGCCAACTTTCAGACTTCTCTTTGGTCCGACCCATTGGACGGGGTGCATTTGGCAAGGTAACCAAACTTTAACATTACAAATAGGTCGTTTTTGACCGTCGAAAGCGACTCGATGGTGGGGCATGGTTTAGTAAAGTCTGGCCAGATGCTTTGCCTCAGCTTTTTGAGAAGTTTTATAGAACAAAAATCAGACATATTCCAGGTCTGCATAGTCTACCATCGTTCAATCAAGGACTATTTTGCCTGTAAATATATGTCTAAAGTCAGTTGCATTTGTTTTTCATACCAACACTAATCTAGTGCTTTTTTGCAGCAGCGTCTAATAAAAAACTCGGTGGCAAAGAATGTGATACGGGAGCTGGAGTTGCTGCGCCAGTTGAGTCATCCATTTATTGGTGGGTCTGCTGCCTTTTTCCCTAGCATAGACTAAATTTCTCAGCAAAACGTGAAACTTTGTGACGAAAATATGTTTAGTGAAGCTATGTTTTGCATACCAGGTAAAATTTTGTGTTCTACACTGGTGGAAAATTATGAAAATTACCCAAATTCAAATGCGCGCAAAAATTCTCTTTGGTCTACCACCATATACTCTTTCGTAGTGCCTCAAAATTTTTTTCGACTACACAAAAGTATAGCCTGACAAAAGAGAAAGTATCCTGCGCATATTAAAATTTGGCCAATTTCCATTGTTTTTAACAAGTATACTCTTTCACAAGTGTTATTTTGTTCTAAAGTTACCGTAAATTCTCTAATAGACGGGCACCCTAAATTTAAAAAGATGTGTTTGTGCATTGTGTTTTTGACCTATGTTTTGCTGGTGTCTTCTAGGCATGTTATATACCAAAATGTAGCCCAGATTATAAGTTACATTTTGGTATATAACATGCCTAGAAGACACCAGCAAAAAATAGGTCGAAACACAATGTCACAGACAAGTTTTTTTGAATTTAGGGTGCCCGTCTATTAGAGGATTTACAGTACTCTAGAAATTTTTTTTGTGAGGCATCCCTTTCTTTCAGGATGATGATTACATTTTTGAGATCAATGAACTGATGTTGGGTGGAGACTTGAGATTTCGTAAGCTTTTTCCATTCTACCAAGACCTACTCCTCTCTTCAACAAAAATTTCGCCATCAAAAACTACTCTTTGAGCATAAGCTTAGGTTAGCGCAGGGCCTACAATAACAAGGGGATCAAAACAAAACTACGGTCGGATGCTATACTCAAGCCTAACTATCCAGTCCACAGAACAACAACAATAAGTGTTCAAAAGACGAAAAATCATTTTAGACTTGAATGAACAGGGTCGCTTTTCTGAGGAGAGAGCCAAACTCTACGTCTGTGAAATAGCTCTTGCTCTGGACTACTTGCACAACTCCTGCCAAATTGTGCACAGAGACATCAAGCCGGAAAAGTAATTATTATTTTCGGCTAAACTTCCTTATTTGTTGTGTTTCCGAAACTAAGACCAAGATAAACCACATCTGGAGAGTATCTGAATTCCCTATATGTTGCATATCTTCTCCAACTTAGGCTTTTGCCTTAGGTTTCTCAAAAAAGAACAACTGGTTTTGGGAAGATGACAAACAAGGGAGTCTGAATTTTATTGTACATCCTCAAAGTAAGTATTGATCCAGCATTCTACTGGACAGTGTTGGTCATGCCCACATAACTGACTTCAACTTGGCTATCAAGCTTGGGTCTGAGAGTCTGGCTACTTCTTTTTCTGGTTGGATTAGAGTATTTTTACAGCAATTCATGAAATTTTGCAGGAACGCGACTATACATGGCACCTGAGGTCGTCCAAACATCTCTTGGGCAAATTGCTGGTTATGACTTTAGGTAAAAAAGTTGATGTAGTATTTGTAGGCGTTGTGTTTTGGAAAATGTGTTTTGTTATCTGGGAAGCAGGACTTTAGTAAATTTTTAGTTAAATTTTTCAAATGACAGTATGAGATACCACAATGACACAACCCCATAATTTTCTGATCACTTCACCATTTTTTTTTCAAAGTATTAGGATGGAACAGATTTTTATATGATTTTAACGTGAGCTCCGAGTTTAAGTGTGTCATTCTGAGCAAATTGACGGTGTCCATCTTTTGCAGGGTGGATTGGTGGTCATTGGGTGTGTGTTTTTATGAAATGATCCGTGGTATTCGGCCCTTTGAGTTCCCACCTCAATTCTCTTCACTTCAGGTGATTTCGGCAAAAAACAATATCTTTGTGAGTAAGCTCTTTATTATTTGTAGGTTCTTAAACTAATGTCGGGGTCCTATGGACCCGTTCTGCCAGCCAACTGGTCTTCGGACCTGGTCTCCTTCCTATCTGGAATGCTCAATTTTGATCCCATCAAGAGAATTTGCTCTTTTGAACGGCTCTCTGCACATCACTATTTGGTAAGTTAATGTCTTTTATAGCCAAATATATAAATGACGAGCCTAAATGTGTAGCACCACTATCGCGTCATTCTTCCACTTTAGTGGGTTTTAGCTGTAGCTAAAAAGATCAATGGCTGCAATGATTGACTTGCAGTTATTTTAATAAAAATAATACTTTGCTAAGGAGGGCTTTGACGTCGAGAGGGGCTGTAGCTCAGTGGTAGAGCGTCCGCTTAGCGTGCGGAATGTCGTGGGTTCAATTCCTACCTGCTCCAAACGTATTTTTAAAATTTTAACTGAGCACTTGATTGGCTGTCTTTCAACAATCTTTGGAATTACAAATACCAATAAAAAAATATTTTCAGGCCAATCGAATGAACATGGAGCACATTTTACAAAGGAAAATTGCTCCAGTTTTCATCCCTAAAAGAGGGAAGCTCAACTGTGATTTGGCAAGAATAACTAGTGAAAGGTTTCTTTCACAAATATTCTCGTAACAAAGTTTGGACCCCCACACATTTCAGACGAGCCACTAACTCCATGAGTCCCCTGCATGTACGGCTACAACGCCGTCATAACAAGCTGCGCCACATCCACGGTCAGAAACAAGAATCGTCGAATGTGAACAGCAAAGGGTCAAACCAGCCAGGTGGAGTGGAGTGCACTCAAGAGGCTTTGCAAGAGTTGGCTACAGCATTCACTGAGTACAATCGCTTCAAGAATGATCGGACGGATAGTGTGAGTTGGCCTTATATATTTAAAATCGGCCAATTATTTTGGAGGGTGGCCAGCTTGAGATGCTTTTGTAACATAGCGCCTTTTAAGCAGATACTGTGCTATACCATATAATTTACTGTTTTGTATTTGCAGAAAGGAAACAACAACTGCCAGCGAAATGCCCCTCCTTCAGCACAATACTCTTTTGCCGGTGGCAGGGATGTAACTTACTCCATATAACACTGCCACTTACTAATAAATTGTTTTATTCACATCCATTTACTGCATCCACAAAAAAGGATATTCAACTACATAAAAATTTTTTTAAATTTGACAAACTGGCCACTACACGTCTAAAATATCCAGAGACGTTTAACTGCTAAGCAGATGGTTTGACAAAAAAAAAAATAATAAGTACTGCCTTACACAGGAATCGAACCTGTGACCTTCTGTTTACTAGACAGACGCTCTGCCACTGAGCCAGTAAGGCACATGGATCATGCGCCTGCTAATTTGAGTTATTGCAAAACTTACATTGGCTTTATTGATGTAGTTTATGGGAGACATTAAAATGGGATTTTCATTAAAAATTTTAAGATTGCTTTTTAAGACTGCTTTCATGCTAAGCAAGGAGTCAAAAGAGGAAAAGTAAAAAACACAAAAGAAAGTGGCTAACCTAGCCCTCGCGATGTCTAATCAAACCCAGCAGATTGTAAAGCTTGTGTTTCAATATGAATTCACCTTTCCGGCTGGAAAATTATTGAGCGCCTAATGTGGGAAGGGTCCTGAGGGCGCAAGGAGCCCGCTTTATTCTCGCAGTTTTCGTATCGATTTATAATCCTGATAGTGTATTTGCTGCAAGAACTCTTAACCTATTTGAATGACCTGAGAATGGTAAAGCGAGCCATTTTAGGCCTGTCCTTTGCAGTTAAGGCAGTTAGTTTGTTCTGCATCCCATTTGTGCAATTCTTTCGCCTTCTTTGCCCTTTCGCAACGTTTTTCTCACTGGACTATGGCAAAAAATGCCTGAGGTGAATTCGTTTCTTCGCAATCTTGCTTGGATTCATCTCATGGGTAAGTTTGTGTGCTCATCTCTAGCCATCAAGCCTTTCTGACGGCAATTATGGGGGCTTGGAGTCGAGATGCGTAAACAGCCATACCTGATAAAAAAAATCACTCGAGAAGCATGTTTCTATACATGGGGCCAACATGCATGCCAGAGCTTTTTTATGCGCTAGATCCCAGTTGGCAAAGGGGGACCTCTTTAAAAAGTGGCTTTTTACTGATTATTAGAGGACGGTATTCCCCATACTGTGCATTAAGTCCGTCGGTCTATCTCTGTTGATGGTTGCATGTTGTTTATTCAGCAATAAAGACACCAGCCAATTTTAATAGCGAATTTTGGCATTAGCATAAAATGAAAGTTCTTTTGTCCTCTAAGCTGATTTTTTCAATTAAATTTCACAACTGGCTTTCAAATGAGAACGCGGATTTGGCAATAATTAGTGGCAAGAAGACTCTTTACAATCCTTTCATAACCCTTGGAATCACACTGAATGGGATTAGTGGGGTGCTGAAGTTTAAGGAACCAGCTGTTTGGAAGCACTCATTGGCTTCTTCAATCCTCTGCTCTTCCGCCAATATCCGACCCAAACTGTGCCAGCACTTTTGTTCGAGAGGATCTATGGCTATTACATCTCTGAAATTACACAATTATATGTTTTGCGGTTGGTGTTGTGCCAAAACCTCATCATTTTCTCCGCCATTTTCAAGTTGTCCTCCAAAATGTACAGCCTACTCAAGAAGGTGAGTGAGGGAATGTGAGCGGGGAAGATCGAAAGAGCACCCAAAAAACAGCTTTTTACTTCTACTCTTAATCTTTTGCTCAGTGCGACGTTGGTATCCATGCATTTCTCGGCTCGGATCAGCAATAGACGGCCCTGAAACGACCGGTTTGGAACTTGAACTCTAGTTTTGTCTTGAATGGACTCTTTGTAATTTTGAATGTTTATCCAACAACCAATTGACCAAGTGGATTTCCACTTGGTTTGTTTAGAGGTCACTATCCACCGCAGCTGCGGTTGAACATTTGAAATTATGACAGTTCTATTCAAGACAAAATTGGTCTTGAGAAGTGTGGCGACTGTTATTTCACCCTCCCAACCCGGCGATTGAAAGCCTTCAATTTTGGATTGATACGTCAATAGCACCTTTAAATAGAGTGCTTGATGGGAATTGGGGTAGACATTGCACACTTCTTCAACACACACTTGTATGTCTGTGGCTCGGTCGGGCCCTATTTCCAGGAAAAACTCTGCCAGTTCCACCCAGATGTTTGCCTGCAAAAACTCATTTTTGTGCCAATCTAATCCTCTACCATAAAGATTACTTGCACTCTAAAAGCTGAGAAAGGAATGCCGGGATTGCTGGAAGAGGAAATCATCATTGAGTCAGACACAGTAGAGGCTGCACCTCCATATTCTGACAGGTTGGTGGTGGTTTGTCCGAGCGTAGAATTGGTTTCTATAAATTTGTGCCAAGGTGGACAATAAAAATGTTAAAATTACCAGCTATATCCAAATTGCTAGCCGCCAGAGAGGGTGTGACAGCTAGAGTTGTGGTGGAGATGCCTAAAGGAGCTGTCAACAGTGGAGTCACAGGAACTAGTGCTTCTTTGCTATTCATCTAATAAATTGCAAAGGTCTAGAGATATTTATTATATACATTAACTTTTTTCCATAGGTACTCTCCTATTTGAAAACATACACCTGCGTTTGTTTATACATGATGGTTTAACCAACTCAAATTAGAAATAGCAACCTTTCTCATCTATGCCCACAACTTTTATATAGCATTCCAACACAAAAGACCTGGCCTACAGCTCATAGTCACACTCTAACGTCACCATTGTAAACAACGCTGAATATGCCTCCCTTTACAAAACATTTTTGCAACTACCTTGGAGTTCAAAATATGTGGTTTTGCTTTCAAACTATCGCTACCAAGGCCATTCTGATGGCTGGCTTCCTCATCGAAAGTGCAATCTGCCGGGGGAGCAACTTTTCGCCAGAAAGAGAGCAGACTCTTGGAAGTTTGCAGTGCTTCCTCCATCCTGCCTGAAATATGGCAGTGAAATAGGCAAAATTATAAAAGATGTTACCATATTTGGCTTCCAGTTTAAGTCTCAAAACGAGCAATCCTAATAATTTAATCATACTCTGATCAAAAATCAAGCTAAAAAGTAGGTTCACACCGTAATGGCTAGGAAAATCGAGTAGGGAGTTGATGACCAGTTCTAAAGCGCTTTTGTAGTCTTTTTTGGCGGTGAATAGGAGAGCCATCAGCATAACTGCTGAAGGGTTTTCCAAGTTGATGTCCAGTGAGTCTTGGCACCGCTCTTGAGCCATCTCCAGATTTCTGACTGAATTATTTAGACATTGGAAGGCGATTGGAAACTGGAAAAAGAACTGAAACTGACCTAAACTGTATTCTAGTCCACAAAAGAAGTGAGCCAAATCATCATGGGGATCCAGCTCCAAAGCCCTTTCGTAAATTTGAATGCTCTCTTTCATAAAAGATTTCTTTGTTTCGAAACATGTCTCACACTCTGCTTTCATGCTAAACAACGAGTTGAAAGAGGAAAAGTCAAAGAATACGAAAGAGTGCGGTTAACCTAGCCCTCTTGCTGTCTAGTCAAACCCAGCAGATTGTAGAGCTTGTATTTCAATATGAATTCACATCTGCTCCACTTTTATGCGAACGTAGAAGTGGCTTTAAGGGCGCGGGAGGGTGGTTCATTCTTAGACCCGTAGCCCTCACTTTAAAGTTTTCAGAGCTGTCGTATCGTGCCTCATAATCGTTTTTATAGCGTTACGGTCTGCTTCAAACGACGCTCCTGCGTGTTGTTCAGTGCTCCTTTGTTCCGCCCTGCTTTGTCTCAAAATTGTGTCTATGTTTCTTTTGCGTTGTAAAGTGGATGTCCTTCTAAGCTTTGAACCTCGACTCTTCGGTGCTCGGTTGAAAGAGTTTGCTTTTGTTGTCTGTCCTTTAGCTTTTAGCTTGTATTTTATTTGCTTAGCCTGTCTGTTTTTAATCTTCTACTCCATCGTCCAGGCTCTGCTCTAGGTATAGTCTGACACTTTTTTGTCTGTTAAGTGGCACTTTTAATTTAGCGTCCCTGGAGTAAAGTTAAGCGTAACCTTAGAGCGGAAGCATATAGGAGATTGCACCGACCGGCCAACCAAGAGTCTTGCGAGCTTATCACTGCCTATAGTACAGCCATCTGATTACTGCAATAAAAGGTGGTGCTTCAAACCTTGGTAGCTGACTCTAAGGCTAAAATTAACTTAGGTTGAATGTATGGCTTCGGAAAGAGTAGTGAAAGAGAACATACCGGCATTTGCATCTCCCAATTGTTCGATCTCTAAACGAGCAGCAAACTAGAAGTTGAATTCAATTTATCTCCGTGAACCCTCTTAAAAGACCAGAAAATACCATGTGTTGTAGGATATATTTCTCCTTTTGAGGCCCATTTTCTGGACCAGAGCTGGGACAGTGCTGCAACGTTTTTAGTGCCCTAGCAAATCTGTTGTCGCAGATAAGGGCCAGACCGAATTGCAAATGCATGTATCTGAATTGAAAATAAGATAATTAAATTCTCAGGCAAATAGAAATCGATACAACCTATCTTCCTCAGCGAAATCCATAGATCTTTCAAATATGGAAGCTAATAAGTGATATTGCCGCAGGTTAGACAGCACCTAAACCACATTTCGTTTTGATGTTGTAGGATGCTTTATCTATTATAGACTGTCCAAGCTTTATTATCCCGAACCCTTCGGAAAGGTGGCCTTAGATTGATTTTTAATCTGTTGTAAGGAAGATTTGCAAAAGCAAATCTTTAAAACTGAAGGCGCTACCCGAATATAGATTTGGATGGAGTCGAACTCAAGTTCTGTAGAGGACGAAGCAGTCGCCGGACCCGGTATGCGGGTTTGTTCCTTTTTCTGCAGTATCAACGTGAAAAGGAAGAATAAGGTCCGAGTGGCTGGAATGATGATTGATCATAAAGGAACTGTGGGTTAAGCTATGATTTTTCTCTATGTTTTGAGTGCTAAACCGTACAAAAAGTGATTAAAGAGGGTTTTCGGGGACAGGTAGGCGAAGTAGTAGGGACAGTGAAGCTCCGCCTAAACACTAACCAAGACGAGCATGTTGTGAACCATTTTGAGATTGTTGACAGACTTAGTTCTCTCTCCAACTGACACTTCTGAATGTTGGTCTCCATTCTCCGACTTTATTCCCTCAGAGCGATTTATCCTCATCAGCTGAGAAGCAATAATTTCGCTGATAAGAAGCAAAAGGATCACTTCTTCAAATCTGCAAAAGAAATTCCACTCGCTTGCAAAGAAGTGTTTGAAAAAAGGTTTTGCCTTGACTGTGGTGCAAAATAGTTGGTATTTGAGCCAGTGTAGAAGCTGCAAGACATATTTACTTTTCAAGATGTTCCTTAATTGACCAGCATACCTCAAGCTTTTGGACTTTGAGTTGATGGCTCGAGAAGAGAAGTCATAGCCACTCTCCAGCATCCCACGCATCAGCACCTCTGCCAATTGTCGACATAGCTTCTGTTGCACTTTTTCCACCATAGATTTATCACTCAATTCCTTAATCCAAGGTTGCGCAAGAACACTAACCTCAAAACCAAAAGTTTACTGTCATTATGCGTCTATACCACTCAATCTAAAAATTTTGCGTGAGGAAAATAGAAGGCAAACTAAATCAGGGCATACCCCATCCAGATCCCACCGCCGATCGCTAACACTTTTCCTTAGAGACAAATATGGGGCTCGCTCTAAAGCCATTTCCAACAGAAGACCAATCTTTAGATTTTTTGTTGAGTAGCCGATGGAAGTCGTGGGTGTTGCTGCTGCTCCTCCTGAATCTAATTAGCTGAGAGGGGAAAAGCTGTTCTTACTTGGCTTGGAGTTGATGCTTTTCTGCAGTTCTGAGATGTAGGAGATCGAGAGCTCAACTAAACAAAGCAAAGCATTGACATGAAATAGGCGGTACTACTGCATTATAACCCCCCCCCGCAAATGTAACTGCCACAAAATACGTGCACCATCCCCCCCCCCTAACCTATTTTAATACCCTAACAATGGTAGTGAATCGTTTTGTGCTGATCATTTGCGGTTTAGGTAGTTTTTTCTGCAACCCATTTGGGCAATTTTTTTGCCCTTTTACCATGTTTTCCTCACTGGACTATGACAAAAAAAGGCCTGAAATGCATTTATTTCTCCAGAATCAAAACATGTCTCATACTCTGCTTTCATGCTGAACACGGAGTTGAAAGAGGAAAAATCAAAAAACACAAAAGAATACGGTTAACCTAAGCCTCCCGATGTCTAATCAAAACTAGCAGTTTGTAGAGCTTGTATTTCAGTATGAGTTCACCTTTGCGGCTCGGAACTAATGGGTGCCGCCTGTGGCGCGTGAACGTAGAAAGGTTGAACGCCTTGTTTTGCGCCAATGTTTATTACAGGGTGAGCTTGTTATGATACCTACTTTCTGATATTGGAAGGTAGGTATTCAAATACAGAACGCGAGAGTCAAAATAAATTCTGATTTAAAAAATTTAAAAATTTCATTCTGCCTTTCATTTTGCCTTTCATTTTGCTTCTGATTTGATTATTGGAAACAGTGGTTACCTCCCAATTTATAGCTAAAACAATAAAGCTTATTTGATAAGCCACAATTTGAGTGATAATCAGTGTTTCTAATAATCGGAAGCAGAATGAAAGGCAGAATGAAAATTTGAAATTTTCTAAAGCGGAATTTGTTTTTGACTCTCATTCTGCATCCGAATGCCTACTTTTTTATATCAGGAAGTAGGCATTCATATGTAGAATGAAAGTCAAAAACAAATTCTGCTGTTAAAGATTTCAAATTTTCATTCTGCCTTTCATTCTGCTTCTGATTATTGGAAACAGTGGTGATAACTCGCTTGTGAGTTGTCTCCAAAAAGTAGGTTGAAAACACAATGCTAAAAACATAGTTGTTGAGATATGATCGAGTCTAGGAGAAGAAAGGATAAAAATTAAGTTTGCTGCTAGCTATACAAATTCTCTTCTTGAAATTCTGTTTTCAGGTTCGAATTCTTGAGGATTTTAGCCTACAAGGGTGCCTCAGAATAAAGAAATCCTTTCAAAAGTGAGTACTGTTAATGAGTATACGCAAATTTTTGTGGTGCAACAAAATGAGCGCGTAATAAATGTACCTCGTAACAAATCTTCGCGTAAATTAAGGTGTGTAGCCCATAGAAACGGGTTTAAAAGCGCAAAGAAACGGCCCATTCTGTGCCCTCATGGCCCTCATTTGAAAGTTTTTCGGTGCTGCTGTATCGTACAGCCCTAATCGTTTTTGCCCCAATCGTTTATGTTCCCCCCCTCTCAATGCTTGTTTTTCTAGGTACATGGACTATTTAAGAAGCCTATATCATATTATTTTTAAGGGGTGCAATGCAGCGGAATTAAATAATTTTTTTTTCCAACCAGATGTTTCGAAGCAGCTGAGTATCCGCTTTCTGGAAAGGTCGTGGTTGCTGTGAGCAGGCCTGGCTTGCCTCTCTTTGTGGTTTATGTGCTCTAGCGAAAATCCTTTGATGGCATAACCTAGAACCGGCTGACTTTGCATACAATATAAAAGCCGACGCCAACAAGCGTACCTTCTGCGGCCAACTTCAGTGACCTAGACTAATGAATGAAATATACTGGTTGGAGTAAAATAGGTTTTTTTACCTGAGAGTAATGAACTGTGTTCTTGCTGCATCAATTCTGCTTTTTTCAATGTCCTATAAAATAAATTCTCGGTTGAAAGTTAATAAGGTGAAACCTGCAAAGCTTCGGCGTATTCGGAACAGAAGAAATGCAATTTGGCCAGTAGTAGGTAGGCTTCCATAACAATGGTAGATTCTTCTCTGTTTATCGTGCCTGCGTTCTAAAAAAAGTTGTCCAGGTGCAGCTTTTCCAAAAAATCAACTTACTTGCAAAAGGTTCTCCGAATCTAATACAGTTAATGTGATAAAGTCAGCCCTCGATAATGCGGTACCCCAAGGAAGATTTTATCGAGGAATGGAACTCGATAATTAGGCAGTTCCACTCCGCTCCCTTGGGATGCCTACTTATCCAGGGTTGTCTGTACTAGAAAAGCAGTAAAGAAATTTAACCTCTTAAGAAGTCATAGTAGTGTTTTTGAGGAGTGCAATTCTCTGTAGTTACAACAAATTACATGAACACAAAGGAGGTGAACACAAACCTCTTTCCTTTTCTAAAAATCCCTCCAGATAAAGCTCTCCTTCTATTAGGCTTGTAAGATGGTCTAAACCTTTGTTGAATTAAGCCTGAATTATTGTGTGCACAAAAACACCTATTCCGCCATTTTTTGAGCGTATAGAAGGCAGCAATTCCGTCAAACGGCTAAACTTTTTGCCATTTTGCTACGAAAAAACTAGAATAACTTACGCCCAATTGCATTCTCCTCGGGCCTTGTCCACTTCTGCCTCCAATCGACTGCCTTTTAACTTGGTGTTCATCCAAAATTTTTAATAGAAAAAAAAAAAGTAGAGTCAATTCAAAAACATGTTTGCGAGATGATCCAAAGTTCTGCCTTGAAATTGTATCTACCGTATTTCCTCTAATAGCTCCCCCGTAGGAGTTATTTTTTTAGGTAACCCCTAGAGGGGGGAGCTATTAGAAC
This sequence comes from Subanguina moxae, assembly GCA_000981365.1. NCBI lineage: Eukaryota > Metazoa > Nematoda > Chromadorea > Rhabditida > Anguinidae > Subanguina > Subanguina moxae. Next base: position 2,469 of record BBSZ01000014.1, on the reverse strand, counting down.
GGTAAACCATTCTGTGTGCTTTCATTAGATTGGTTATTTAAAAAAGTCCAAAAGGACGTCCACAATAAACTCACTGCTATTTTTAAATGTGCGCATTATCGCTGTTTTCTGTTTTCAGCCTCAATTTCTATCTAAACCGTCTTAGCTGTACTTAATGTGTAGTGAACAGTCAAAAATTGACCCTACTGTATTATTTTTGTTGAAATATATATAAAAGACTTTCAGACTATTTCGTATCGTCTGCTTTGCTATTGGGTCAGTTATGAATTGCAATTTCCAAGTAAGCCTGTTGATCTTTTCGCGATTGTGGACCGCTCTAAACTTGATTCTTTAGTTTTCCGATATGGTTGGTGGGGTCTACAAGAATGGCAACGCACTCTTTCTGCCAGATGGAACGAGTTGCTTGAGCCCGGTTGGAAACAAGTTGAAGATGTTTATGTTGAGAGAGTTAGTTTTTTCTATGCTATGTACTTGCGCCTGTTTACCATTCAATTTCAAGGAACTTGTCAAAGACTCTAGCTGTTGAATCCACTTCGAATATCACCTGTGTTGCGATCAGCGACTCGGGAACGCATGGACTCATCTTCAACGAACGTATTCACTTTGTGTATGCCTATTCGCCAGCTTGTTAATCTCTGTTTTAGTCGGTCAGTGTCTTCTGATTAATATGCCTGGTGAAGTACTACTACACAGCTGCTTTGTAAAACATGGAAGTAGCGTGAGATGTGCCGAATTCTCTCCCGATGGAAGGTACACATTTGTTTAGTTCACCCTGTTTGGAATCTACTTTCAATGTTTTCAGGTCAGTAGCATTCTCGGTTGGTGGGCGTGTTCAAATTTTTTCCGTTGCCACTTTCGTCGAAGCTCATTTTCAACCGATGGTTCAAACGGATTACAGAAAGCTGTCGTCTGACTCAATAAACTCTCTAAATTGGTCGGCTGATGGGCGGGTTCTCGTTTGTGGAGGTTGTCATACATGATGCGTTATTTTTAACCGTTATCTGATCTATAAAATCTTTTTTCCAGGAGAGGACAGAATAGTTCGCGTCTTCTCGTCTCAACATCAGTTTGTGAATATGTCTTGCGTCACTATGTCGCATAGGTATCCGGTTATCAGTACTTATTTCTATGGAAGTGGATATGATGTATGTTTTAATGGAGTATTCACGGCTGTGCTTTTGTCCTAATTAGACGCTCGTTTTGTAGTTGCTGTCTGTCGACAGAAACGGTGGTGCTGCAATGTGGAAAGGATCGTTGATGCCAAAAGAATTGATTTTGCGGCGCAAGGAGCATCCGAAGATGCTTATCCAACCTGCTCTGTGCTATACAAAAACAATGCGGTGGTGTTTTATTTATCTTTGCAATTATTGCTTGTCGGTTTAGATGCAAACTCTTAGAGCATGCTGGCTCTCATGGTGTCCTAGTTACCGCAACTTCCTTGAACAAGGCAATCAATTTGCTTGTTGTAGCATTTTCTAACGGAGTTTTTATTATCTGCGACCTATAAGACTTCTCAGTTGTCCAAAATTTCCGGTTGGTGCATTAAAAATTTATGATATGGCTAGTAATATCATCGGTGCTTCATTATTTGCAGGGCCAGCGAGTTGCGTATTAACACTTTAAATATGAATGCCACTGGGGACTGGATCGTGATGGGCTGTGGATGTGGGATGGATGCGCAGCTGGTTGTGTGGGAGTGGAAGAGCGAGACCTATATCTTGAAGCAGCAATCCCATAGTCAAGTAATCACTTCCGTCAGCTATGTAATTGCTCTTTGTATTGACTTGTCAACCAATATTTTGCAAGTTTTAGTCTCCAGACGGATCTCTTTTGGTGAGCTGGCATACAGAGTTTTTGCAGTTTTGTGTTTTCTTTTACCAAACGCTTTTAGGTGACTGGAGGAGAAGATGGAAAAGTAACATTGGGGATTGTAATGACAATGTAATTGCAAACTCGATTTTAGGTCAAGATATGGAACTACCACAATTCATTTTGTATCGTCACCTTCACTGAGCACAATTCCGGAGTCTCAGATGTCTGCTTTACTCAAAATGGGAAGGTGATTTTGTCGGCTTCGCTTGAAGGCTCTGTTCGTGCACATGATCTTAAACGGTTTGTTTGGCTTTTTCAATGATTTAGAGTCTCCCTCTTTTTTAGGTATCGCAATTTTCGCACGTTGGTAGGACTGATATTTGGTTTTATGCTTTAACTTCAGCTAAATGTTCAGGTAGCCCCTAAGCAAACTCAATTAAATTGTTTATCTTCGGATAACTCGGGTGAACTCGTTATGGCGGCTTCTAAAGAAGAATTTCAGATGTAATTTGTTTTCGGCGTTGTGGCTCTGTTTTTGATTCCTTTTTTTAGTTATGTTTGGAGTCTGGACACCGGCAATTTGCTAGGCAAGTATTTTGGATGAAAATTTTATGAAAGGCATAAAATAACGTCTCACTCATGTGTTCTGCTTTTCAG